>JASDQU010345220.1:0-12447 GCA_032191745.1 Picea mariana
GGACACTTTTGGAAGCAGGTATGAGTTATTGTGGGTTTCAGCCTTCTATTGGAGCGTGGCATTCTTCAGCTGGAGAGTTTGGCATTCAGATCTGCTTGTATTGATCTTCATTTCTTATTCCACCTTTGGAGGCATTATTTTGTATTAGTGGGAGCATTTTGTAGCAGCTCATATCTATTTCTTGTATGACCATCTGAGGTTTATGCCAGATCGGCCATCTATTGTATTGATCTTACATTGCTCATAATAAAAAGGTCAAATCTTTGCTTGTGCTTCTACATCTTGAATATATTGTGATCTCCATGTGTTGATGAATCTTGTATTCACTTAATAACTCAATAAAGTAGTAGTAGTTAGTGATTCCAAGAAATAATTTGCCTTGGGATCATTACATTTTGACATGTATCATTTTGAGTTACATCATTTATCATTTTCATTTATATCATATGGAAATATATCATTTTCACTTATGTCGATTGTTGGCCATGTATCATTTAGACATGTTATTGATCTAGTGGAATATTTGAATTTCACTTGTTTTAGTTATATATGATGATGACATGTTATATATGATGATTTTTGAATGGATATTTATTATGTATGATGATTTTATTTTACTGCTCAGGATGGATATTGTCAAATTCAATTAAATTTCTTCATGAATGATGTTAGTGATAAAAGTTTCCCCTAGAATACTATAGGGTCAAGCCTAGAACATCTTAGTTATTGCAATGGTTTTTATGGATAAATGTATATGGTTTTTTGAAAGGTTGGAGGTTTCAGAAGAAAATAAAGAAAAATAATACCAATTTCTTGATTATAAATAAGTTCTGATCGAACTCACTTAGTGAATGGTATCCAGTTTAACAAAGCAGATGAAACCATAAAAATAAACAAGTATTTAAGTGCCCAATCTGTTCACCCACACAGGAAGATTCCTGATTCTAAATGTCATTCAAAAACAGAGAATAAGGTACTCAAAAAAAAGTCTTGGAATGAGAAAGAAATCAGTGAAATCTTCACTATCTTATCAACATAATAAGATAATTTCAATGCATTGCAAAGATAACAGGTTTTACAAGTAAGAAAAGAAAGAAATAGATTAGAGGGGAGAGTCTACTCATCAAAAGGGCTGTAGCATTGAGTGAAAAATGAAAAAGTTGCTTCTTTACAAACATGAAAAGGAGTCTCAGTCCTGCATTCCTTGGTTTCTCTTGAACCCTATTGCGCCTCCCCACTTACATATCACAAGATCCCTTATATACCATCAGATCTCACACTTTCTCCAATTTTTGGGTTTAAAGACTCACAGATTCCATAATCCAGTTTACCTAGGAAATCTCAATTATGGATGATTGTAAAACTGAGAAACAGGGATATGTTAACAAAGTCAAGCCACTAAGTCAGAGGCCTTTCCTCCTTCAGTGTTTACAAAATATATCTTACCTATATCAAAAGATAATGATATTTCTATTGTTCCTCTATCAGATATTCTAGACCAACAACAAATGGACATCTACATGACCTAAAAATTAGGTCAAAACCTAACAGAAGAGATTTAATCAGATTTTCTTGGAAAATTTGGCTCAATCAAATAACTTTCTAGAGGTATGACATGTGTTCTGCATTAAGTAATGGGATCATTTAGTAAATGTTCTTGCCACCAAATATGGAACTAGAAGATTTCTGGCTGAGATTTTGAGAAGATTGGTTTCTTAAAACTTGAAGAAATTCGTCAAAATGTGCAGGGGAATATTTGAATGCTAGAAAATATGAATATAGGATTTGAATAAGGTTCCCCATTTTCTAAACTGAAGATAGAAAAATCAGCACTGGAGATGTGGATAAAACTTTCTCCCTGATGTTGTGCCTCGTCCTGTAAATCCTGGATCTGTCTAATTTTCTAGCTATGCCTAGCAATGTACTATCAAGCTCCTTATAATTCTAGTCTCCAAAGATTAACAATTCAAAATTGTAAGCAACCAAATCATCCAGAAATCATAAAATTTCAATCAGTATCAATATAGTGAAGATGACAGAATAAGTGAAGAATATGAACGCTCGGGTGGAGATGTAAAGTCAGATCTACGCAGTGTAGCCTCACCGTAGTCAGCTTCTCTTGGCACATGAGTCCTATTGATATCATCAAGGTAAGTATCCTCTCTTATTCTCTGATGGTGTAAATATTCAATCCCTATATCCACACCACGATAATCAAAATCTGATACCAGCCCATTTCTCACAAGTAATGGATCTGAAGGTGGTAGAGCCCACCTCTAATACACAAAGACATAAGGATTCAATTCTTGTAAAGTATAAGCATAAAAATATGGTGCACGTTGAGGAAATACTGTGTCAGGTCGATATAATGGAACTTGGGGAACCTGATCAACAAATGGTACACGTCTGGGCTCTCTTGCCACCCTAGTAGGTCTCCCTGGCCAACTGTCGCGTGGAACACGAGAGTTATGAGGTGGTACCATTTTAAAAAGCTGGACCAACTATTTAACCTATTCTATTTAAGTGAGGAAAAACAACCATAGACGTTGGAGGACTTGAAACCAAATGTAAAACACTCTACCACCACAGACTTCTGATTTCAACAACCTCTAATACCACATCAACCTAAAGTATTGGTTCCATTTATTTGTTTACACTATTTTTATCTATCTTGAAAATGAATTTTATACCTCCATTTAGAAGCCTTCGAAACATCTCAACTTGGTCTCCTCCTGTGCCAAGTTGACCAAATTTATTTCCAGCAAAGTCATAGACATCTCCCATTACAGTGACGCGGACAATATGCCACAATCCAACAACTAGTCTTTGTATTTGAAAACCTCCTAGAAATGAGACATAACTCGATACTTGTCCAATGCTTCCCTTGTTCTTAGAGAGGATTCCAAAACACTAGAAACAAATATCTCTACAGTTGAAGGAGTTGAAGGTTGTGTCATGGATGTAGGCTCCTTTGATAGAATTAGAACCATGAACGACATGATAAAAAACCTAGAACCTTCTAAACGAACACTAGAGCTTAATGGATCTGATGTTGGGTAATGTTGTGGCTAAGCTATGTTGTGTTTGATGACAGTTTCTAGAGATTGGCTCCCAGCCAAGAACTTTCAAATAATTGTGATGTCTTGATCAAGGCATCATAGCATTGTTTCAAAGTTGAATAGAATAAGGATTTCCACCCTTCTTATACCTCCTTCCAATGAGGCAAGTTAGAAGCTCAGTACTACTTCTGGCATATACGATACCGGTGCTTAGGAACAACACTTCTCGGTGCTACAGGAGTAACCCCATTCCTGCAACATGGAAAAAATTTGAAAATTTAGTATTTGGATACTAACATTGGATCCTTCTAGGGGATGATGCTCTCCCTCTGAGGCATTAAGAACAAGTAGACCATTGTTCCTTTTCCTTTGTGCATCCATGCAATGCAGCGTGCAAACATTTTCCTTTGCAAACATCCACATCTATGGTATGCCTAGTCCATTGGGTTGTGGAGTCATTCAATACTATTTTAATTCTGGCCCCAAACCTCTACATCTTATTCAAACTTTAACAAAATGTTGAAAAAAAAATCTCTGCAAATCTATTTACACTAAGCCAACTGCAAAAACAAATTCTATAGAAGAAAGCTTATTGCTTGACCTACTTCTAACCAATTATACCATCACTTGATCAAGTGAAATCATGTTTCCAATGAAACCATGATAAGATCCAGGTGATTGTAAAAACTCCTTGCATACAGAATAAGATCAAATAAAACTTCATTATGTGTAACAAAATTTTAACTTGTAACACATACTTACAACCACCATCTTCTTTGATTTGAAACTTTGCAAGGATGAAAAATTATGAGAAGCATGACTCCATATATATAGCTATCAGATCATAGAAGAAAGAAGTAGATTGATAACCAAACATGGTTACCTTTGTTTGCTTCTTGATGTTTTCTTCAACTTCCGATGTATGGATGCCATAATCTGGTTTCAGTTGTTCATGACTAATGGGCAGAATATTTTCATAAATATGTTAAATAGCTTTTGTCACCATAAATATAACAAGCTGTAGATAACCTTCCTCAATTATGTTATGTTTATCGGGTTCATCAACAACAATATGCTGAAGAAACACTTGTTCCTTATACTCATCATAAACATGAGCTTTTCCATTCAAATAAAAAATTGCACGTGCATCAAGAAAAGGATCAAATGCATCTACAACTATGCAATCATCATTCCTGTTATCAATGCAACATGATTTTCATCCTTGCAAACAGAGGAAAAATCTACTTTCTACTGAATATGCTTCTCAAATATATCACAACAATTTTCAAAAAGACTTTCAACTAAAAATTTTCCTGTATAAAATATATTGAAAGAATCATAAAAAATTGCCAACGAGTCAATACTTGAGGCTGGAAGAGATATGCACCAGTCGAGTTGTTCCCTTCAACGTGTTTCTGAAAATCTCGATCTTGACATCCTCATGCACAATCTGACGTTCATGAATAAACTCATGAAAATCTAGCATATGCTCAGTCGAAACCTCTCAATCTTCTCCTTTAAATGTAGGAAGGGTACCTTCCCATTCATCTCTACTAAGAATTGGGTTTGGAAAACCAATGACATCTAAAAAATCACAAAAAGAAAACCTTTGAGCCAAAATGGCTTCCATGCTTGGATCCAGTGGAGTCGTCATGGTGAAAGATCTGCAGTCAAGCACATGTCCTCTTCTTATTCACCATCAAGAAGCGGATTTGATCGTTGTCGTTCTCCCAGGGAATATTTATTTGCTGCTTCGTCCCCGACAACAGCGCCAAAAGATGTTAGTGCTAGACGTTTCCCCTAAAATGCTATAGGGTCAAACCTAGCACATCTTAGTTATTGAATGGTTTTTATGGATAAATGTATATGGTTTTTTGAAAGGTTGGAGGTTTCAGTAGTAAATGAAGAAAGATAATACCAATTTCCTGATTGTAAATAAGTTTCGAGCAAACTCACTTAGTCAATGGTATCCAATTTAACAAAGCAGATAAAACCATAGGAATAAAGAAATATGCAAGTGCCCAATCTGTTCACCCACACAGGAATATTCCTGATCCTAAATGTCATTCAGAAACAGAGAATAAGGTACTTAAAAACAAGTATTGGAATGAGAAAGAAATCAGTGAAATCTTCACTGTCTTATTAACATAACAAGATAATTTCAATGCGTTGCAAAGATAACAGGTTTTACAAGTAAGAGAATAAAGAAATAGATTAGAGGGGAAAGTCTGCTCATCAAAAGGGCTATAGCATTGAGTGTAAAATGAAAAAATTGTTTCTTTACACTCATGAAAAGGAGTCTCAGTCCTGCATTTTTTTGTCTCTCTTGAACCCTCTTGGGCCTCCCCACTTACATATCATAAGATCCCTTATATACCATCAGATCTCACACTTTCTCAGCATTTTGGGTTTAATGACTCACACATTCCATAATCCAGTTTACCTAGGAAATCTCAATTATGGATGATTGTAAAATTGAGAAACAGGGATATGTTAACAAAGTCAAGCCACTAGGTCAGAGGCCTTTCTTCCTTCAGTATTTACAAAATATATCATACCTATATCAAAAGATCGTGATATGTATGTTGTTCCTCCATCGGATATTCTAGACCAACAACACTTGGACATGTCATTGGTTTTCTTGGAAAATTTGGCTCAACCAAATGGATTGCTAGAGGTATGACATGTCTTCTGCATTAAGTAATGAGATCATTTAATAAATGTGATTGCCACCAAATATGGAACTAGAAGATTTCTGGCTCGGATTTTGAGAAGACTTGTTGCTTAAATCTTGAAGAAATTCCTCAAAATATGCAGGGGAATCTTTGAATGCTAGAAAATATGAATATAGGCTTTGAATAAGGTTACCCATTATCTAAATGAAAGATAGAAAAATTAGCATTGGAGATGTGGATAAAACTTTCTCCTTGATATTGTGCCTCATCCTGTAAATCCTAAATCTGTCTGATTTTCTAGCTATTCCTGGAAATGTACTATCAAGCTCCTTATAATTCCAGTCTACAAATATTAACAATTAAAAATTGTAAGCAACCAAATCAACCAGAAATCATAAAATTGCAATCAGTATCGATATACGGAAGATGACCCAATCAATGAACAACACGAACACCCAGGTGGATATGTAAAGTCAGATCTAGGGAGTGCAGATTCACCGTAGTCGGCTTCTCTTGGCACATGAGTCCTATTGATCTCATCAAGGTAAATATGCTCTCTTATTCTCTGATAGTGTAAATATTCAAGCCCTGGATCCACACCACGATAATCAAAGTCCGATACCATCCCATTTCTCATAGGCAATGGATCTGAAGGTGGTAGAGCCTGCCTCTGATACACAAAGACATAAGGATTCGATGCTTGCAAATAATAAGCATCAACATATGGTGCATGGTGAGGAAATACTGTGTCAAGTCGATATAATGGAACTTGGGGAACCTAATCAAAAAATGGTACATGTCTGGGCTCTCTTGCCACCCTAGCAAGTCTCCCTGGCTGACTGTGTCGTGGACCATGAGAGCTATGCGATGGTACCATTTTAAAAAGATGTACCAAATTTTTAACCTGATTTGTTTAAGTGAGGACAAGAAACCACAAACGCTAGAGGACTTGAAACCAATTTTCAAACACTCTGCCACCACATACTTTTAATTTCAACAACCTCTAAGACCACATCGACCAAAAGTATTGGTTCTAGTTGTTTCTTTACATTCTTTTTATCTATCTCAAAAATGAATTTTATACGTCCAATTAGAAGCCTTTGAAACAACTCAACTTGGTCTCCTCCTGTGCCAAGTTGACCATATTGATTTTTAGTAGAGGCATAAACATCTCCCATTACAGTGGTGCAGAAAATATGCCACAATCCAACAACTACTCTTTGTATTCGAAAACCTCCTCTAAATGAGACATAACTCGATACTTGTCCAATGCTTCCCTTGTGTTTAGAGAGGATTCCAAAACACTAGAAACAAATCTCTCTAGATTTGAAAGAGTTGAAGGTTGTATCATGGATGCAGGCTCCTTTGATAGAATTAGAACCATGAAAAACATGATAAAAAACCCAAAACCATCTAAACCAACACTAAAGATTAATGGATCTGATGTTGGGTAATGTTGTGGCTAAACTATGTTGTGTTTGATGATAGGTGTTGGAGATTGGCTCCCGGCCAAGAACTTTCAAATAATCATGAAGTCTCAATCAAGGCATCATAGAATTGTTTCAAAGGTGAATAGAATAAGTATTTCCACCCTTCTTATACCTCCTTCAAACGAGGCAAGTTAGAAGCTCAGTACTACTTCTGGCATATATGATACCGGTGCTTAGGAACGACACTTCTCGGTGCTACGGGAATAACCCCATTCCTACAACAAGGAGAAAATTTGAAAATTTAGTATCTGTATACTAACATTAGCTCCTTTTGGGGGATGATTCTCTCCCTGTGAGGCATCAAGAACAAGCAGACCACTATGCCTTTTCCTCTGTGCATTCATGCAATGCATCCTGCAAAATTTTTCCTCTGCAAACATCCACATCTATGATATTCCTAGTTCGTTGGGTTTTGGAGTCATTCAATATTATTTTAATTCTAGCCCCAAACCTCTACAACTTATTCAAAATTTAAAAAAATGTTGAAAAAAAACTCTCTACAAATCTGATTACACTAAGCCAACTGGAAAAATAAATGCTCAAGAAGAGAGCTTATTGCCTGACCTACTTCTAACCAATAATACCATCACTTGATCAAGTGAAATCATGTTTCCAATGAAACCATGATAACATCCAGTTGACTGTAAAAACTCCTTACATGCAGAATAAGATCAATGAAAACTTCATTGTGTGTAACAAAATTTTAACTTGTAACACATACTTACAACAACCATCATCTTTGATCTAAAACTTTGCAAGGATGAAAACTTCTGAGAAGCATGACTCCATATAAATAGTTATCAGATCATAGAATAAAGAAGTAGATTGATAACCAAACATGGTTACCTTTGCTTGCTTCTCGATGTTTTCTTCAACTTCTAATGTATGGCTGCCATAATCTGGTTCTGACTGTTCATGACTACTGGGAAGAATGTTTTCATAACTCTTTTGATTAGCTTCCATCACCATAAACATAGCAGGCTACAAATAACCTTCCTCAATTATGTTATGTTTATCAGGTTCATCAACAACAATATGCTGAAGAAATATTTGTTCCTTATACTCATCATAAACATGAGCTTTTCCATTCAAATAAAAAATTGCAGGTGCATCAAGAACAAGATCAAATGCATATACAACTATGGAATCATCTTTCCTATCATCAATGGTATCTTGAAGATCTTCCTTAAGAACATGATTTTCATCCTTACAAACAGAGGAAAAATCTACATTCTGCTGAATATGCTTCTCAAATATGTCACAACAATTTTCAAAAAGGCTTTCAGCTAAGAATTTTCCTTTATAAAATATATTTTAAGCATCATGAAAAATTGCCAACAAGTTAATATTTGATGCTGGAAGAGATCTGCACTAGTCGAGATCTTCTCCCTTCATCGAGTATCTAAAAAGCTTGATCTTGACATCCTCATGCACAATCTGATGTTCATGAATAAACTCATGAAACTCTAGCAGATGATCAGATGGGACCTCCCAATATTTTCCTTTAAATGTAGGAAGGGTACCTTCTCATTCATCTTTGCTAAGAATTGGGTTTGGAAAACCAATGATATCTGAAAAATCACAGAAAGAAAACCTTTGAGCCAAAATGGCTTCCATGTTTGGATCCAGTGGAGTCGCCTATTAATCTTTAGACAGTGGAGTCACCATGGTGAAAGATCTGTAGTCAAGCACATGTCCTCTTCTTGTTCACCATTAAGAAGAGGATTTGATCGTTGTCGTTCTCCCAGGGAATATTTCTTCACTGCTTCATCCCCAACAATGACACCAAAAGATGTTAGTGATAGAAGTTTCCCCTAGACTGTTATAGGGTCAAGCCTAGCACATCTAAGTTATTGCAATGGTTTTTATGGATAAATGTATATGTTTTTTTGAAAGTTTGGAGGTTTCAGCAGTAAATGAAGAAAGATAATACCAATTTCCTGATTGTAAATAAGTTTCTATCACACTCACTTAGTCAATGGTATCCAATTTAACAAAGCAGATAAAACCATAAGAATAAAGAAGTATGCAAGTGCCCAATCTGTTCACCCACACATGAAGATTTATGATCCTAAATGTCATTCAGAAACATAGAATAAGGAACTTAAAAAAAAGTCTTGGAATGAAAAAGAAATCAGTGAAATCTTCACTATATTATCAACATAACAAGATAATTTCAATGCATTGCAAAGATAACAGGTTTTACAAGTAAGAAAAGAAAGAAATAGATTAGAGGGGAAAGTATGCTGATCAAAAGGGTTGTAGCATTGAGTGTAAAATGAAAAAGTTGTTTCTTTACAATCATGAAAAGGAGTCTCAGTCCTACATTCCTTGGTCTCTCTTGAACCCTCTAGGGCCTCCCCACTTACATATCACAAGATCCCTTATATAGCATCATATCTCACACTTGCTTAGTTTTTTTGGTTTAATGAATCACCAATTCCATAATGTAGTTTACCTAGGAAATCTCAATTAGGGATGATTGTAAAACTAAGAAACAGGGATATGTTAACAAAGGCAAGCCACTAAGTCGAAGGCCTTTCTTCCTTCAGTATTTAAAAAATATATCTTACCTAAATCAAAAGATAGTGATGTGTCTGTTGTTCCTCCATCAAATATTCTAGACCAACAACACTTGGACATCTACATGACCTAAAAATTAGGTCAAAACCTAATAGAAGAGATTTAATCAGATTTTCTTGGAAAATTTGGCTCAACCAAATAGATTTCTAGAGGTATGACCTGTATTCTACATTAATTAATGAGATCATTTAGTAGATGTGATTGCCACCAAATCTAGAACTAGAAGATTTTTGGCTCGGATTTTGTGAAGACTAGTTGCTTAAAACTTGAAGAAATTCCTCAAAATCTATAGGGGAATATTTGAATGCTAGAAAATATGAATATAGGCTTCAAATAAGGTTCCCCATTGTCTAAACTAAAGATAGAAAAATCAGTGTTGGAGATGTGGATAAAATTTTCTCCCTGATGTTGTGCCTCGTCCTGTAAATATTGAATCTGTATAATTTTCTAGCTATGCCTGGCAATGTACTATAAAGATCCTTATAATTCCAGTCTCCAAATATTAACAATTCAAAATTTTAAGCAAAAAAATCACCCAGAAATCATAAAATTTCAATCAATATCAATATAGTGAAGATGACCCAATCAGTGAAGAATATGAAAGCCCGGGTGGAGATGTAAAGTTAGCTCTACGTAGTGCAGCTTCAATGTAGTCAGATTCTTTTGGAACATGAGTCCTATTGATCTCATAAAGGTAAATCTGCTCTCTTATTCTCTGATGGTGTAAATATTTAAGCCCTGGATCCACACCAGGATAATCAAAATCTGATACCAGCCCATTTCTCACAAGCAATGGATCTAAAGGCAGTAGAGCTTGCATCTGATACACAGAGACATAAGGACCCGATGCTTGCAAAGCATAAGCATCAACATATGGTGCACGCTGACGCAATATTGTGTTAGGTCGATATAATGGAACTTGGGGAACCTGATCAAAAAATGGTACACGTCTGGGCTCTCTTTCCACCCTAGCAGGTCTCCCTAGATGACTGTCTCATGGACCACGAGAGTTCTAAGGTGGTACCATTTTAAACAACTGGAATAACTTTATAACATGTTCTATTTAAGTGAGGACAAGAAACCACAGATGGTGGAGGACTTTAAACTAAATGTCAAACACTTTGCCACCACATACTTCTAATTTCAACAACCTCTAAGACCACATCGACCTGAAGTATTGGTTCCATTTGTTTGGTTACAGGATTTTTATCTATATCAAAAATGAACTTTATACCTCCAATTAGAAGACTTCGAAACATCTCAACTTGGTCTCCTCTTGTGCCAAGGTTTCCAAACTGATTTCTAGCAAAGGCATAGACATCTCTTGTTACAGTGATGCAGACAATATGCCACAATCCAACAACTACTCTTTGTATTTGAAAACCTCCTAGAAATGAGACATAACTCGATTCTTTTCCAATTCTTCCCGTGTGTTTAGAGAGGATTCAAAAACACTAGAAACAAATATCTCTACAGTTGAAGGAGTTGAAGGTTGTATCATGGATGCAAGCTCCTTTGATATAATTAGAACCATGAACAACATGATAAAAAACCTTGAACCATCTGAACCAACACTAGATATTAATGGATCTGATGTTCGGTAATGTTGTGGCTAACCTGTGTTGTGTTTGATGATAGGTGTTGGAGATTGGCTCCCAGCCAAGAACTTTAAAATAATCGTGAAGTCTCAATCAAGGCATCATAGCATTATTTCAAAGGTGAATAGAATAAGGATTTCCACCCTTCTTATACCTCCTTCCAACGAGGAAAGTTGGAATTTCAGTACTACTTCTAGAATATATGATACCAGTGCTCGGGAATGACACTTCTTAGTGCTACGGGAACAACCCCATTCCTGGAACAAGGAGAAAATTTGAAAATTTAATATATGGATACTAACAAATGATATGACATAAATTTGAAATGTGATATTTGGTTTTTTTAAGATCTCCAAAAATGTTATGATATACATTTCAAATGAGATATTTGTTTTTTTAAAGGTATAAGTTGTTTGACATGATACTTATCTAATATTGGTATATTTGACTCACTTGTTTTAATTCCAGATTATCATCGTGTTATAATCATTATCTTGTTATTTTATATATACTATATGTTGTATATTTTATTTGGATGGATATTTAATAAGTATAATGATGTTGTTAGTTTCTATGTATTTATGTTTCCCTAAAAAATATTTATAAACTCTATCCTATAAAACACTTCAAATGAAATATGACTTACTCTATAATAATGTAAGTTTTTTAAGAGTCATGATGTATTTAATTAATTAAAATGAAATAAAAAATATTAAATTCTGTTAAGAACCAAACTTCAATATAGCATAGAAAAACCTCAGGAAAAGTACTCAACGCCTTGAAAAAGAGATAATATCAGATAATAAGCCTCTTCGAGGGGGCAACCTCCTTTTACCCCACTTAAATGTTCAAGTACAAGATGATTCGAAATGAAAATGTCTCCTTGGTATATATAGAAGACTAGGAGGTATAATTACAAATAATGGCCTAAAGCCGACATAATTAAAATAACATTACTAATCTAAATTACAACTAATGGCCTAGAGCCGACATAAATAAAATAGCATTACTAATCTAATATGCCCCAATTAAGGGGTAATGA
>JASDQU010345221.1:0-11937 GCA_032191745.1 Picea mariana
CTTAGCACTCTGTCCACCCATGTGCCAATCCATGATATCACTAGGGAATCTATTCCATTTCTTGGAGACCTTATCTCTGTCACTGCATCCTTGCGAGGTTTATCAGATGCTTCCTCAACATCAATCTCGTGGCCTTCTTCTTTTCTTCTGCATATCTGGGTCACGTGTTCCCTTCTGAGCATGCACTCTTGTCTAGTGTTTCTCCTTATTTCAGCAAGGCCTCACACGTGCACCTCTCACTTAAACTCTCTCTACACGTGTATATTTTTATGCCTACCTTTTTCGAGGATGGTTCTTGACCCACCTGTTCCTTCTGTCAGAAGGAAATTTGGGTCATTTTGGGTCTGCAGGACTCTGTGGTAATTCAGGTTGATAGTCTCCTATCTCCTCAGCTAGACGATGCTTCCACTCATGGGGGTGGTTGATTATTCAACCACCATTCCTTCCTTAATTAACTGATTCCTCTCCTTGGGATCTGGAGGAGGTTTATTATTCCCAACAAGGGGAAATTTGGGGTCATTTGACATAATGAACCCTCTCTTATAGTTTTCCCATTCTTTCCTCTAGTGATGTCATGACCAATACTTCAAGGCTTCATCCCCACAGTCAGTTATTAGCAATTCAAGCAACAATATATTTACATTGTTCCCATGCCATAGCATGGTGATCTTGATTAATGATTAATTACAAGCTGGGGGAAATATGGGTGTTACATAAAAATTATGACTGGAACCTATGATATTCATTTTGGGAGGGAAATTTTAGGTCCAGATTCCTGTGAGCTTGTATTTGGTCCTCCTGTCCGTGGGTCAATATTGAATCTGAGACTGTTGGCCTTGGAGCGAGCTACTTGCATCCCAATTCCAATTTATCTAACTTTTCATCCCATGACTCTTGCCCATAATGACGTGCCATTTTACCATCTTTTATAGACATGTGATTCAGATTAGGGAATGTACATGTAGCTCCTCATTCCATTGGTCTCCAATACACCCCCACTTTTGTTGTTGCATCCTTAGCTAATGTGTGAGCCTCTTTATTTATTGCTCGTTCTATGTGCATGAATTTGATTTTTTCAAATTTCTTTATTTGCCCAAAAATTCTTTGGTATAGCGAGGGGAGCTTCCTCTTCTTTGGGGTTTGCCTCCTTCTGACAGTATGAATATTGAGCAATGAGTCACCTAAGACAATGTGGTGTTTGATGTTGTTCTTAGTTTCCAATCAAAGGCCCATATAAAGGGCATAGGATTCATCCTAGCTACTAGTTACCTTATCCAAACCACATGGATATGTAATCCAAACATTTCCTTCAGGGCCACATAGAACCCCTCCCACACCATCCTCCCCTGGGTTTCCCTTCGATGCGCCGTCAAAACTCACCAGGATCTGTGGTAACTGGGCCCTCCATTGATTGAAATCTGAGTCTGAGAGTCTTAATGTCCAGTTTGGATGTGACTTTTGTCTAATGGAGGTGGAGATTGGGAGATGTGTCATGTGTATTATCGTTTGCATGTACTGGTACTTTTTCCAACTTATCCAAGTTTGTGTCCTTAAGAGCCTTGTTTTGTCTACTCTCATGAACTTCTGATAACATGCTTTGTGCGTTTAAGGATATGTCTCGAGGGTTGGCTATTTTATCTTCAAATATTCCCCAATTCTTTACCAGCCAAACAACCCTGGGGATTGCCATCGCTTCTGCATCCATGGTGGAAATACATTCACCGTTAAATCCAGTGGTGGAGCTTCATCCTCATATAGGAATACAAGAATTTGGTGTTCGATGCTTTTCAAGCATACACCCCAACATCCTAGATCTCCCAGAGTTTTGAACTCCCGAAATCCCGAAGTTCCCACTCTTACATGTGATAGCGTATTCGTGCCAAGGGGATGACACATGGTGAGGCGAAGATGACACATGGCCTCGTCGGTAGGTGACACATGTCACATCCTAACGAGCACATAGGGTCTACAAAATGTACAAATAAAATTGACACATGACACATCGAGAAGGAGTCCATGCTACCCTAGGTGACGTCAGTGCACCACGTCACTCTGGGAATTAAAGCCTCCAGAATTCTTCTAGCCTTTCCTACTTTGCGATATCACTTGAAGCTTTGAAGCTTGAACTTCCCACCAACATCCTCTCGGTATCCCTTCTCTTCTGCAGTCTCATCGTGCTATTTCTGTTTTACTCCTAGAGTGGGTCAGCTTCGGAATGACCATGATGACTATCCAACATAAGACACTTGGAAGAAGGAAACAATGGCATGTGTCCCAATCAACTGGTGACACTTGTCGAGGTATAATTGACCCATAATATCTGTGAAGGTTCTGAATTGGTATGACACATGGCTCACCCACTCGGGGTACACATCACCTTAGGTGACGTCATCACACTAAGTTACTCCAGCCTTCGATGCTCCGACGATAATCCTAGTTCATCGCCATCTCAAATCTACCGGAGTTTGACTTCTCCAAAGTACTTAGTGCTACCCGTTCACTAGGATCGATCTAATGAATGAGAGGGATCCCGAAGGATCTGAAGATCGACGGTCCACAATACTTCGCAACTCCGACATTCAAAGGTGTTGGTGGTTGTGAAGTTTTCACATCCTGGAGCTCCAAAGACAATAAGAGCTAACTCATTTCGTACTAGTACAGGGTTCCGATACCCTGGTCATATGGACCCTCTAATGAATCTCAGGTTGTAAGCTCTACTCTTAGCTAAGAAGTGGTTAAGGCTGTGACAATGAGCCTATGGTCTCTTAGTCTACTGGTTTGAAGGAAGCGCCCTCCAAATTCATAGAACTTTAAGTTCTAAGACAGGGTAGGGTATCTTTGAACCAACCCAAAGGCCCAATTATCACCTTACACTCATTCATATGCAATGTCTTATAGAAGAACAATTATCCATTCTCATTATAAATTAAACGTTGCAAATATTAGTCACATACACAGACATTCAATCATGCATTTAAATACAATTGTATAGCGTTCAAGAAATACATATCTATTACATGTTGTAACCAACTAACTGACTCTGGGTGTCTTCCTTTCCACCCAACCATGGGCTCAGAGGAATTCACTCTTAGCACTATATCCACCCATGTGCCAATCCATGATATCACTAGGAAATCTATTCCATTTCTCGGAGACCTTCTCTCTGTCACAACATCCCTCTGAGATTTATCAGATGCTTCCTCAACATCAAGCTCGTGGCCTTCCTCTTTTCTTCTGCATATCTGGGTCATACGTTCCCCTCTGAGCATGCACTCTTGTCTAGTCTTTCTCCTCTTTCTGCAAGGCCTCACGCGTGCGCCTCTTCCTTGAACTCTCTCTGTGCGTGTATATTTTTATGCCTACCTTTTTCGAGGATGGTTCTTGACCCATCTCGTTCCTTCCTCCAGAAGGAAACTCAGGTCATTTTGGGTCTACAGGACTCTGTGGTACTTCGAGTTGATAGTCTCTTGTCTCCTCAGCTAGACGATGCTTCCATTCATGGGGGTGGTTGATTATTCAACCACCATTCCTTCCTTCATTAACCAATTCCTCTCATTAGGATCTGAAGGAGGTTTATTATTCCCAACAAGGGGAAATTTGTTGTCGTTTGACATAATGAACCCTCTCTTATAGTTTTCCCATTCTTTCCTCTAGTGATGTTATGACCAATACTTCAAGGCTTCACTCCCACCGTCAGTTATTGACAATTCAAATAACAATATATTTACATTGTTCCCATGCCATAGCATGGTGATCCTGATTAATGATTAATTACAAGGTGCGGGAAACATGGGTGTTACATAAAACTTATGATTGGAACCTATGATATTCATTTGGGGATGGAAAGCTTATGTCCAAAGTCCTGTGAGATTTTCTCTGGTCCTACTGTCCCCGGGTCAAAGCTGAATCTGAGACTGTTGGCCTTGGAGCGAGCTACCTGCATCCCAATTCCCATTTATCTAACTTTTCATCCCATGACTCCTACCCATAATGACGTGCCATCTTACCATCTTTTATAGACATGTGATTCGGATTAGGGAATGTACATGTAGCTCCTCGTTCCATTGGTCTCCAATACACCCCCACTTTTGTTGTTGCATCCTTAGCTAATGTGTAAACCTCTTTATTTATTGCTCGTTCTATGTGCATGAATTTGATTTTTTCAAATTTCTTTATTTGCCCAAAAATTCTTTGGTATAGCGAGGGGAGATTGCCCAAAAATTCTTTGGTATAGCGAGGGGAGATTCCTCTACTTTGGGATTTTCCTCCTTCTGACGGTATGAATATTGATCAACGAGTCACCTAAGACAATGTGGTGTCTGATTTTGTTCTTAATTGCCAATGAGAGGCCCATATAAAGGGCATAGGCCTCATCCTAGTTTCTAGTTACCTTATCCAAACCAAATGGATATGTGACCCGAACAATTCCTCCAGGGCCACGTAGAACCCCTCCTGTACCATCCTCCCCTGGGTTTCCCTTCCATGCACCGTCAAAACTCACCAGGATCTGTGGTAATTGGGCCCTCCATTGATTGAAATCTGAGTCTGAGAGTCTTAATTTCCAGTTTGGACGCGACTTTTGTCTAACGGAGGTGGAGATTGGGAGACGTGTCGCGTGTCTTATCGTTTGCGTGTACTGGTATTTTTCCAACTTATCCAATTTTGTGTCCCTAAGATCCTTGTTTTGTCTACTCTCATAAACTTCTGATAACATGCTTTGTACGTTTAAGGATATGTCTCGAGGGGTGGCTATTTTATCCTCAAATATTCCCTGATCGCAAGACACAAAATTTGGGAGAGCGCTCCATATTTGCTTGAATTGCACTTTGTCTTTCAGGGATCCAGAGTAAGAGAAGGTTCATTTATCAAAAAAATGTTTCACTTTACTGGGCCATCTTGTGTAAGAAACAATTTACTGATAAATTAATGGTGAATTGTTAGAAAATTATTTTAGCCACTTAACTTTGTTAAATGTTATAAATAATGACATTAACTAACAACTTCCCAATAAGTTGATGGTGAATTATTAACATTTTTAATTAACAACTTTTAAGTAACTTGACTAATCATTACTTTACAAATTTAACTATATTAATTAGTAAGTTATGCATTTCTATGATTACAACTACCAACTCTCAACATACTAATGAGTCCATACACAACATAGTCTCCTCCCTCATTTTAATAAAACTTTATCCAAAATTTATATCTAATCTTATTAAGAAAAATATATAAATTGGAAGGATTAACAAAAATAATAATTAATGACGTGTTTAAATCAGTATCTTTTAAATTTTTTTGAATGATTAAACAAAATGAAAGCTCCATGATACTAAAGTGATTAGATGGTTTATCTTCTCCATGATACTAACAACTATATTTATTTATGACTTCACACCTAATTGGTCCATGGTATCTATTTAAAGCATATAGAGGGTCATTACTGATAATTAATTGTGAAAATTTTTGACCGCTTTGGTCGGGGCTATATAATATTTCTCTTTTGATAGTTTTAACCATTAGTACAATCTTTTAACAAACTTTAACTAAACAAATTGAATTTGTCCACTTTTTAACTTACTCAAAAAAAATCTATTTAAACATTCAAAATTATTATTTATTAAATAATATTCTTAATATTTATATTTATACTTATCCCAAATTTTAGAACTAACCCTCATTATTCCAATATTATAATTTCTCGATATTTATATTTATATTTTTCCCCAAAAAAATGGCTAATTTTCATCATTAAATTTCTCTTAGTAGAATGTGAAATTCAATTAGGGTTGGAGCATCTCAATGCGTCAGAACTATTTAGGTCGTTTGAGGGTTTAAGAGATTGAGCGCATAACTATTTAGGTCCTTTGAGGGTTTAAGAGATTGAGCGCATAGAAAGGATTCTACGGGCTGAAAGTAGGTGTACTGTTCATCTCACCGGTATGGAGGCTAGCAAGGGTTCTTGCGATTATTCACGGGGCCGGGAGGAAATAGGGTCCGCTACCATTCATAAGAACTTGAAAAAAACTAACAACAACGGCTCTGCTCCAGTAACGGATGGTAACCAGACTAAGCAGCTACCGGTTTCTACTCATTCACAACAGAAATCCCTCGCCCACAAGTTGAAAGCCACGAAAAGATATCTCAAATCTCTTTTTTCAAAGGCCTCCAACACGAGAGTGCCCAATCACCATCTTTCTCAGATTAATCTTAGCATCCAAAGGGAGAGCTATGAGGGCGACGATGTAGCAACGGCCACTAGAAGTAGCCACATAGAAAAGTCAGATGCGACTCATCGTAAGTCCTTCTCTGAAAGCTTCTTCTTTATTAAGGGAGCACCATGGAAACCTAAACTGAATTCAAACCGCGCGTCTGGTAATCACAGCGGTGCACAATTGGGAAGAAGAATGATCAGTGCGAATCCGGGCATGGAGAATGACATCGAAGCAGCGATTGCTCACTGCAAGCAATCTCTTTCAGCTGATCCAAAGAACATGATCGACACATGTGCTGAAATATATGCTGATAGTCATGTTCATTGTCATTCTCGGTCCAGTTCCAGCAACCATATTCCATTAGGTAAAACAGTTGCCTCATAATCGTCAATAGAAACCCGGTTTGGGTAGATAGCTAATAATAAGGGCTTATAATAAGGGTTTATCATTGCTATTTTATCGTTCGTTCCAGTTTTGCAGTCTGAGACTCACATATTTGCATGTGTGTGGGAGGACTAAAGAAGATATACTCTCCTTGGCCCGGCATAAGGAACAAGGGCTTATAATAAGAATGCTATCCATAATCATGAATGCTTATTAGAGTTGCCCTGCGATTGCTCCTCATAGTGGAGTGTTACTGTGTTTGCTGCATCATTGTGACAACTGCTATGCCTACCGTACTACTGAACTACAAAGGAACTACAAAGGGTCAATGTATTTCTTAGAATAATTTTTGCGGATTGTAGTTGTGCATTCCTATTAAAAAATGTCTATAACTTACTTTGGAGTAGTGTTAATTTATTATAGAAAAGCCATTGATTTCGTCCTAGTATTAACAAATCTGATGCAAGAATTGGAATCACGAAAACGTAGAGCTAAATTTCACCAGATTTAGATTGGACACCATGCAACCATTGATTTTGTCATTTGTTTGTCAGTGAAAAATGTTTGCTTCTTTAATTTATTTTTAAAGTTATGGTCAAGCTATATCAAATTGGTGTATGAGATCCCCTTGTTTATGGGACAAGGACCCTCTTTGTCCTAATTTGACTGGTAAAGTTTAAGGAGGTATACATATCCATACAAAAATATATATATACACCAATAAATATTTATCATAATATATGCGTGAGATCCTTTAGCATAACCCACTTTTAGCATAACCCACGGATGAATTAATGATGAAAGTGGAGTAACAAGTATTACCAAGGTCCACAAATCATTTTAATCCTACAAAATTATCCAACTCCATGGGTGAATATCTTGAATTATCCTTGTGTGCGTATATGCGTTCCCTTTGAGGTGTTGCTGGCAATGTGGCAGTGTCATTATAGCATATCTTGTAGCTCAATATAATTTTTTTGTGTTTTAAACGAGTCTTGTAGCTTCACGATTTACATTATTCTTGTAGCCTTTAAAACTTTACACTTTTTCCAGCTTTATAAAACTTCACAACACGCCTGCAGCTTTTTAATTTGACACTTAAAAACTTAATAAACTATCGAAACTTGCAATACTCATGTAGCTTACAATTCTTTGATACCAACACTTAATATCCCTATAGCGTTTTAAAAAATTGCAATATTGTTGTGTCATTTGAAATTTGCAATATTGTTGTAGCATTTAAAATCTGCAATACCGATAGCTCTATGGAATCCAAATTTAGCTCATGTAGCTTACAACCTCTATATTTTGCAATATTAATAATTAATAAAGACTTGGAGTTTTGCAATATTAATAATTAATAAAGACTTGGAGTTTAACACTCTTCACAATGTTTTTGATTTTTGTATTTTCAAAAAGTTTTGTAGATTTTAATTTCACCAATACATAACTCATAATATTTGTAATCCTTCTCAGCATATCATCATATAACTTCAATACTTACAATACTTACCATAATAATAATAATAATCTATTTTTAAAGTTACGATCAAGCAGACATCAAATTGGTTTTAACATAATAATATATATGTGTTATTGAATATTTATCAATTGTGATTTATTTTATTTTTAATCCATTCTTTTTGTTTAATTAACATTGTGTTTTTTTAAATGATTTATCTTTAAAAAAATAAGTTGAAGATAATATTTCATAGGTTTAAATAATAAATGTTCTTTAAAGTTTAAATATATCATTTAAAATTATCAAAATTATAATATTTTCTAAGATTATATTAATATTAAGAATGTTTGTAAAAATAATATATGTATGATGTGTAATAAAATATATGTATAAGATGTATAATAGGATGTGATTTTCCATGTAACTTAAATTATTAGTTTATCAAGTGAGGTAGATAAAAGTTTGTAATTTATGTGTAATAAAATATATTTATATGATGTATAATAAGATGWATGTTTTTATGTCCTTGAGGTGTAGGRYAGCCGGACGGAGTGTGTTGTTAAGCCACTCCGTGTTGAAAAGTCACCGGTTCGAAACTTGCGGGGACAAAAAATCTAACCATGTTAAGGGTTGGTGTGGCTCGTCGCCAAAGGTTGACGGCTTAGATGCCCCTGAGTCGCGGTTTCTCAAGCCAAAGGTTAATCTCGATGCCAAGAAGGTCCGGACCAATTAACAAACAAAAAAAAAAGATGTATGTTTTTATTGTAAATTAATTAATAAATTAGTTAAGTGAGAAACAAAAAGTTTTTAATTATTAARGTAAGATAAAAATTTGAACTAGTAAACTAATTCAGTTTTATTTGATCTTTCTAAATGTTGAGAACTTATTTTATGATTTGGAAAAAATTAAGAATATTTTTTATTAAAAAAAAGTAAAAATACAATTATATATAATATTTAGTAATTTCTTATAGAATTATTTTAAATTTAATTTTTGAATAAATAATAACCAACTTTTTATAAAATTATACTATAAATATTTAGTAATTTCTTATAGAATTATTTTAAATTTAAATTTTGAATAAATAATAACCAACTTTTTATAATTTTTTTTTTAAATAATTTTTTATCTCCATTTTATTAATTTAAAATGCAATGAAAGTTAATATATTTTTTAATTATTTAATTAGTAATATTTAAGTATTGCTCATTATTTTTATTAATTTAAATTCATTTATATATATAATAGGGTGAACGAATTAGAGAGTTAGTGACTTAAGTATTAGACCAGTAAGATATATTAGACCACTAAGATAATAGCCTAGCATAATAACATGAATACTATTAAGTTACATTTTAGAAAACATTAAAATGTTTATTGTATAATAAACACATTAATTCTTAAGTTACATTTTAGAAAACATTAAATTGTTTATTATATAATAAACACTTTAATGTTTTGTAAAATGTAAGTTAATAATATCCACTTTATTATGCTAACTTATTATCTCAGTGGTCATTTCCCACTAACATCTAACCCTTAAGTCTTTAACTCCCTAATTCATTCAAACTATTTAACCACTAAACCATTAAACCCCTATCCCCTAAGAGGATAACCCCATAAATTTAAATTAAATATGAATGTTCCCTAATGACTAACCCTAACTATTATGGTTGATTAGAGTATGACAATGTAGATATGGTCAAATATAGTTATCCATTATTAATGCTACTAACCCATTAATAAGTAACCCCCTAATCATAAATCCTTTAAAGATTGTCCAACTAACCCCTTTAACCCCTTTTGGAACATATACATTACATTTATTTATTAATATTTGTAAAAGAACTAGTAGCAAACAATTGAAATTGAATTCGAAATTGAAAATACAACTCACTTAGATAATCCTTATCCGTTACAAATCCTTTATATCTTAAAAATAAATAATTGTAAAAAACTATTCCAACTTAACATAATCATAATAATTCTTTGATTTTGTGTATGATAATCATTGATTTGATATTAAATGAAGTCTTTCTCATTTAATATTTTTATAACTCAATTATATTCAATATCAAAATAAATAAGATTTATTAGTTTACACATTATTATTTAAAACTTTTATTTTTATTTCTATTCTTAACATTTTTAAGAATTAATTTAAAATACAATTCAAATTATTCTTATATTTTCTCAACCATTATTGATTGATAATATTTTGTCATATTATTATGTAATGATATATAGGAATTAATAGAAATATTATTTAATTTAAATTTGATTTTAGTTTTACACTATATAAAAACAAATTTAAACTTCATTTTATTTATTTTAATATTTTCTTGAACATTTATTTCTTTTGGTATTTTGTTTTATTTTATTATTAAATACACCAAGAAAGAATGTGTAAATCAATATTATTAGGAGTTGGAGTTCAAGATATTAGTAAAAAAAATATATTTTCCTTATTCATCTATTAAGACTAGTCAAAAAAACAAATCTAACTAATATTGATGTTTACTTACTAAATGAAAATTTGGCATGAGTTCCTACAATAGTATAGATCTCACAAAGGAAACTAGATATACATTTATGGGTTTACATATATATTACAATTGAAAATAAAAACATAAATGATTAGGAGTAAAATTTCAAGTAATTATGACAACTAAAAGGATAATTAAGATATGTTTATGATGTCCAAATAAATATTGTTAAAAGTTTTTAAATGGATGTGATAAATGTTAAAGAGTGGGTAAACACTAGTATGATGACATGCTACTAAATCCAATTTAATTTTAAATTATTTTGAAATATTAGTTATTTGACCATTTCTAATGGCTCAAATAAAAATGTGAACAAGATATATTGTCATTGTTACAAATTCCTAAACAAAGTAGGGAGATACGAAATGAGTTTAAGATTACATATTAAAAAGAAGAATGAAGTTTATATATAAAAACATTAGATCACAATATTTGAATGTTTTTCATTGTTTTTCAGTTTTATGAAACTCACTTCATCAACAAAACAATTTAGTTTTAATTGACAAATTTTTGACTTAGCATTGAAGGAGATTGAAGGAGTTAATAGTATCATCCTAAAGCTATGTGAGTAGTGCAATGTTTCAATTGTTACAAATTATTAAATAAAGTAGGGAGAGACAAAATGAGTTTAAGATTACATATTAGAGACATCGATTATGTTCATATATAATAACATTATCACAATATTTGGATGTTTATCATAGTTTTTCAATTATTAGGAAACTTAGTTCATAAAAAAAAAAAAAATTAGTTGTAATTGATAGAATTAAACAAAGTAAGGAGAGACAAAATGAGTTTAAGATTACATATTAGATAAATCAATTAAGTTCATATATAATAACATTATCACACTATTTGGGTATTTATCATAGTTTTTCAATTATTACGAAACTCACTTAAAAAAAAAAGAAAATTACTTTGCAATTTATAGAATTTTGACTTAGCATTGAGGAAGTTAGTAGTATCATCCTAAAGCTAGTGGATTAAAGCAATATTTCAACCAAACTTTAGTCAACTGCATCACTGGAATTTATAGTGTATGAATCTATGTTATAAGATATTGTTTATAAAGGCTCAAGAATTACATCATGTTTGACCTCTTGACATGATGATGATAAGAACCATAGACATTTTGATAAAACACATAAGTAGTTTTTGTGAGGTGAAGTTATTATTGGAAAATGAAGCTAAAACTTATTAGTGTTCCATGCATATCATATTTGTATAATTATTGAGGAGAAAGAAAGGATCCACTCATCATTACAAATATATTTGAGCAAGTACTTGCATCAAGAGGATCTTTTAGATACTTGAATACTATGATACAAA
>JASDQU010345222.1:0-12319 GCA_032191745.1 Picea mariana
CCAAAAAAAAGGATGTTTTGCAAGAGACCATTGCTATATTATTTATACTTTCATCCTCTAGATCACTTAACCCATTTTCCTTATTTTAGGGTTGACCACTTTCCATAAATAGGAATTTCTCCAATCTTTATCATTTAAATATTCCTTCTTGATTTTGTCACTTCTCTTTATTATTTAAATAGTCCACTTTGAATTTGTCGCTTTACTTTATCATTTAAATAATGATTTCTTATTTTAAGGAACTTTGACTTCTTTGACCTTATGGGGCTTCAAGCCATCATATGGGGGTCCTTCAAATTTGTAGGGCCATAACTCTCAAACCGTGAGGAGTTATGTGATATTCTACATACCACCAGAAATGGCATGACAAGCACTATCCATCTAGGATAGTTTCACCAACAAAATCATTGATCTTCTTCTCTTTATTCCACATACAAACATGGTTTATCTCAACCATAAATCAACCGCAAAGAATCTTCCTATGAGGGCTTTCACCATAAGGGGACCACTTTGGAGTTCATCCATTTGTACCATGACAAGAAAATAATTAGTCATCTTTTCATCAAAAAAGCTATGCATCATATATCAAAATAATCCATTTTCATCATGTATCATTGACAACTCAATGATCAATCTTCATCTATGCATCATATCAATGATAACATCTTCAATCAATTGGTTTCCACTTGACATCTATCATTCTCATCAAGGACAATACATATACATTGTTCATCAATCATCAATCAATCAAGCCTATCAATAAATCCATTGACATCAATCAATCATTTAATCACTTGACATCAATCAATCAAACCATTGGCATAAATGACAACATGATCCAACAATATATATATATATATATATATATATATATATATATATATATATATATATATCTCATAATCATGTAATCATAAGTAGCATAACATATAGAACACAGTACACTAGTATTTACGTGGAAACCCAAATGGGATAAAACCAAAGAACGATTTCTTATATATATCAAGAATTCATTCATAGGAAACACAAACTTCCCAGTTCTCAAGCTACAACTGGAAGGAGGATACAACCCCCTATTTATAAGATCCAACTTGAAGGAAGCTACAACTCCTTGAATTCTCTGGCTCCAACCAGAAGGAGGATACAGCCCCCTGGGTTCTCCGACTCCAACTGGAAGGTGGCTACAACCACCTTGTTCTTAGGATCCAACCTAAAGGAAGCTCCAACTCCCTGATTCTCCGAATCCAACCAGAAGGAGGTTACAACCCCCTTTCCTTTCCCTATCCTTCCACCCTGAAATATAAATGTAGACCAACTGTCACTACCATAATCACTGCCACTGCCACTGTCACTTCCACTGTCAACAACATGTAACATGTCACTATCAACTGATCATTATCACAAAACCCTGTCCAACCAATCATTGTCTCATCCATGAAACCAGATCCACTCTCATCCACATGCAACTCATGCCAAGATCACCAAGAGCATATCTCAAACCATATTCTGAACATCACCAACGCATGCCTCTACCAAGCATGTACCAACATCACCACATACCATCAAAATATATGTGTCTCAATCAAGTACCAATCTGTACCATGCATCAACATGTACTTGTACCATAAACAAGTGCATCAACCATGCACAAAACCTATATCACCACCTGCACCACTACAAGTGCATCAACCATGCACCAACACCTGTATCATCAACACCTGTACCATACCAAGTGCCAACCATGTACATCAACACCATACCATATACCATAATATATCATCAATGAAGTTCCTCAACCATATTCCAAGAATATGTGTCAAATGTGTACCAAGCATATATCAAGATCACCAAAGAGTGCCTATATCAATGTACCGATACCAATAACATCATCAAACATACAACATGCCAACCATGTACCTCAAACAAGTGTCATATCACTCATGATATGCCTCAGCCAAATACTATAAACCATGTTCCAATCATGTGCCATATCATTCCATATACTATTAAACCAATAAATATATCTCAACAAGTATATAAAAACCGCCATGTACCATGCATCCAATGATGATCCTCAAGTCATATATCAAATACCCTCAAACACATGCCTCAATCATGCTCCTCAATGTCACCAAGATACAACCTCATAACACAATATACCAATCCTTAATTATACACCATAGCATGTAACCAAACCAGAAACCAAACTAGTCAGTAATGTCTATAATCAATGTACCATCACATTACCAAGATGCACCAAATCACATGCTATCATCACCATGCATGTACCATAACATATACTATCATCACCATGCATGTACCATAACACCAAAACCATAACCCTTAACCCTTACCTCTGATCCTGTAGCTAACATGTTAGTCTATAATCTGACCTAT
Source organism: Picea mariana (assembly GCA_032191745.1). Taxonomy (NCBI): domain Eukaryota; kingdom Viridiplantae; phylum Streptophyta; class Pinopsida; order Pinales; family Pinaceae; genus Picea; species Picea mariana. The sequence goes on from JASDQU010345222.1 coordinate 2,398, forward strand.
AGCTTATTCCATAGTCAATCAACAACCTGGTACTAAGATTTTCCCAAATGTACAAGTGCCTCGCTAAACAAGCATAGGACAACAAGCGAGTACCTCACTAGACAAGTATAGAGCAACAAGCAAGTGCCTCACTAGTCAAGTATAGTGCAGCAAGTGAGTGCCTACCAAATCAGAATTTTTCATAAACCCTAGCCTTCTACAACTACGAAAATCTTTCTCTTTTCTCACACTTTCTTTGTTGCCTTAGAATTCTTGTCGCATTCACCAGAATACCAAAGTAGACCATAACAAAAACACTAGACCATAACAATTTTACAAGATAGATTTTCAATGTAAGTGTGCGAGTGTAAGATAGATTTACAAGATAGATTACATTGTCCTTCATGACCAAAATCATCATTCAACTTTGGGTCCCATAACCACACCTCCGGGGCTACATGTAGACTTCATCAAATGTGCCCAAATAAATCACTATCAATATCGATCATATAAATGTCAATCAATTTTCCAACATCTCTGGACCTAACTGTTAAGCCCTAAATAGTGGCCCATTACCCATTAATTGGGCATATTACACTAGTAATGTTATTTTATTTATGTCATCTTAGGTCCATTAGTTGTAATTGCACCTCCTACTCTCGTATATATACCAAGGAGACCTTTTCTTTTGGAATCATATTGTATTTGGATATTTATGTGGTGTATAAGGAGGTTTCCCCCTCAAAGAGGTTTGTTATATGAAATTATATTTTTTTAAAGGCGTTGTGTACTTATTCTGAGGTTTTTTTATGCTATTTTGATATTTGGTTCTTAATATTTGGTATCAGACCTCAAGGTATTGGGGTTTTTCTATTGCATTTGAGACACCTTGGAATTTTTTCTATAACTACTTTTATATTATGTTTCAAAAGAACCCCTTGGAGGATATTTAGTAGATGGATCAAGCTACGTCGGGTTCAAATTATACTTTTGGAGATATAGCCTGTGTAAGATAGGGTTCTGGAATCATCCTGAATTTATCCACCGTGGAATTTTCGCTATAAAATTTGTTTTGCAATGTTTCAAACCCTAAAACCTGGAGGATATTCATATAAATTATCAAGGTAGCTGTGATAAAAAATTTATCTTCTGGGTCATCCTACTTTTGTAGATACACCCTGTGTAAGATAGGGTATCTGACTAGTCATATTAACTAGTCTCAACAAGGTATTCCAGGTAAAACAATGATATATTCTTCAATGAGTATCCAAATTAAGTGAGACCAGTTGCATTGGATAGTGAATAGTTTGTAGAATTTTTGGTACAAGTTTTAGAATCAAATATCAGATATTATGTTATTTGCATGCTTTACAAGTCCGCTCTCCTGGAAGGGACAAAAATCAGCAAGGTGTGGGGAAGTTACCATAAATTCCACTTGGCACATCCAATTTTGATCAGACCTATGGCATTGTAGAGAAGATGTGTTGGAAGGAGGTCGAATAAGAAAGAAAGGATATTATTGGGAAGAAAGGCATGCAATAGGAAAGCGCCAACTAGAAGGAAAAGCAACACACACGCATGCATGGAAGACCTAACGGTGCTAGGGTTAGGATTTTTGTAATACATTGTAATGGTAGGTGAGACAAAAATATAAATAAGTAGTACTGAGAAAAAAATGGAGAGGCTAATAAAGAGGACACACATGAGAGGATAATATAGAGGACACACATGAGAGGGGAAAGAGAGAGGAAGAGTATTGTAAGAATGGTATGAACCATTAAGCTGGTGAGCTGAGGGAATGAGCGACTCGATCCCAAGGGTTAGATCACAGGGTGAGAATCCTAGTGTGAAATAGTCATCCTCATAGGGATCGAGAAGCCTATTGAGGATAGTGATAACGAATAATGTAAACATGCCTGGCGTGATATCTTTCTAAACCATAATAAAATCCTGAGAGTCGGATCTTTGTGGATGTAGCCCAAGAGGGGTTGAACCACAGTAACACTGTGTTGTGGGATTCAATGAATTTGTCTTTCTGTCTGATTAACTAATGAATGGTGAATGAATGAAGTGATTAATTAGATCTGGTATTTTACATGCAGACATAGAATAAATGTTATAACAAGATGTTAAATAGACTAGATAAAGGTTTTTTCATACAAGCACAGATCTCGCTCAGTATTAGGTTGCAAACACCTTAGTATTGAAGCCACCCATAAGAGCTATCTCAGGTGAGACTGCGCAGTGCACTCTGTGTATTGTGTTGCCTTCTGGGCAACCAGAGGGGTCGATAGTCTTTAAGGGATTTTGTTGGGAAGCTTCTTGGTTATCAACTAGGGTCAATATTTAATGGTAAATAGATAAAAGAGAGAGGAAAACCATCAAATGCTTCTATTGTCAGCTGATTGGAAGACAAGGGGATTGACCATATGAGATCTGTGGAAGGCGTGTCAAAATAATACCGGATCAGATGAAAAAAAGGTGAGAGAATGCGAAGCTAAAAGGGGATTTTGAGACCGTGGAATCCCACAAAGGAAGAGATAGAAAGTTGGTTGAAGATAAAGGAGCTATATTGTGCACAGAAGGATAATAAAAACCCCAAGTTAACACCATGCAATTATCTGGACAAGTACGTATTCATTGACTTGCATGAAGTATTTTTCTATGATTTCCCACACATATTATAGGAGTGAATCAAAAGATTGAAAGAAAACCATCCGATGAATTAGATCAGACAGCTAGAGTGGAACCCCAAAGAGATCGCGCATCTACAATGCATTGATGATAAATTCACGCGCATAGTAGATTTTTTGTTAGACAACATTATTGTCGGATTTATCACAGAGTTTGCAGTAGATACAACAAAATTGTACAGTGCAGCTGAAAAATAATTCTTGAAGGGACCTCAAGGGAGGTATCTCAGATCATTATATACTTCCATTAAGATACGGCTATATAAAAAAGGTGTAATGACGATGGAGTCAGACAGCTAAAATTCCCTGCGTGCATGGGGGAAGGAGGGAAGCACTAACAGGAAAAGGAGAAATGGAAGGAGAAGGGGATAAAGGAAAGAATGAGGAGGCCTTGGACCCAATTATGATGGAAGGTGAAAAGATCAATTGGATCATGGTGACAATTGGAAAAACACGTAGTGGAGTACCCTACCAATACAAGGTGAACACCAAGAAGAGATTCGTAGTTGCGAGGAAAGGCTTGGAAAGTGGCGAAGAGGAGGTAGAGGATCTTCGAGCTGTGGATAAGATTGAGGAAACCCTGCTTGCAACATATAAGAGGAAGATGAGAGGTCCAAGAGCGGGAATAGAAGGCAGCAATCCTATCCATATTAATGTCAGTGTGGAACCCATAAACCCATGTGTGACTAACACACCAAGAAGAACACCACCATTTAGACAACCGAATTTTTGGAGAAGGAAGATTATAGGAAGTAGATCTACACAAGGAACAACAACTGGGAGAGCCAGTTTAGGAAGCATTAGTCAAGTATCTACACCATGTGGAGGTAGTAGTTCATCATTCAGGATGTCAAGACATGATCCCACCATCAGGTTACCAGAATTCAAAGGAGAAGCATCGGAAGACTAGAAGAAGCACATGTTTATCTATGAAAAGATCTGGGAAGAAAAATAGATCAAAGACGAGGACACTAAACTGGAACAGTTAGCTATCACATTAAGAGATCGCACACTGGATTGGTATATGAGTTTATCCACAAACAATCTGCTAGGGACAACTATAGCGATTGGAGATATCAAGAAGTTATTGATAAATGAGTTTCAGAAGCCAAGTTCAGAGGACCAATACATGAACAAGATGATAGTGATTAGACAGAAAACAGGGAGAATCTGTATGGGAGATTAACCGAAGATTCAAGTGGCTGAAAGGAAAGATGAAATATGTCATGACAGATATGTAGCATGGGAACTCGTTCGTCAACTCACTATTACCACACTTGAAGTATCCACTACGACAACAAAAGTTTCAGACATAGGAATAAGCTCTACAGGCAACCCTGCAACTGGAAGAAAACCAATATTAGAAGATAGATCCAACCATCGAGGAGTTGAAGGAGGATATGAAGAACATGGATGATTTTAGGGGCTAAATTTCGCTCATCGGCTAATTTTCCATGGTTTTTCCAAAAACGAGATTCACTATTTTAAATACGATTCACCCAAATTCTATAGGATAAAATTATTTTACCTTAAAAATCGCCAAATTTTTATAAAAAATATATAAAATACTGATAAATTTGAATATTTTTTTAAAAATATCGCCAAACATTTATAGTTGACATATGAAGGATTAGCAATATTCGCCAAGGTTTCTACATTTTGAAATAAATTTCCATCCTTAAAATCATTCGTAAGAAATTAATGTTCCAACTAAACCAAAACAAAAGTAAGGACAAAAGAGAATTCGTTTGGTGTACAACATGTAGGACAGAAGGATACCATAAGAACGAATGTCCAACATTCATGCAGTACATGGCAGCAGGAATGCCAAATTCATTACCAAGAGGAGGACTATGGTGTGAAATTTGTAATAAATAGGGCCATGATCCATATCACTGCCCAATGATGTAGAAGTACCAGAAAGTCCCAAATAGCTTGTATTGCAACTTTTTCAAGTCAATAGTCCATGATGACAAAGAGAGTAGAACCATGGAGTTGATGAGAGAAAGGACATCAGATGCATACAGGGTGTAGGAAGAAATGATGATCGGGCAAGCCACACCTCATTTTAACCAAGTACCATCCCCATACAACACTGCGCAATAGTAGTATAATATTGTGCAGAAACCATATCACACAACACATCCACAGTACAATACTGCGTAGTATAACCAGGCACATCAGTATAATGCACCACAAGGGGATCGAGATGGATACAGAGGTGGAGGAAGAGAAAGAGGAGGCTTTGGAAGAGGTAGAGGACCAGTGGTATGTCACAACTGTCAACAACCAGGACACTATAAAATAGAATGTCCACTTCCACCAGCGACCTGAATGTATTGTCGCACATTGGATCATGACATGGAATAATGTCCTATGATACTAGGAAAGATCTCAGAAAAGAAGAATCATAACAATCAGAATGTTTAGTGGATTTCAGCAGAAGTGAGGGATAAAGGAAGAAACATCAACATAGTTACATGCGGAGGAGCTAAAACAGGAAATGACATAGTACGACAAGAGCTAGTACAACACCAATGGGTGAAGAAGAATGTCTAACCAAGGAAACAGTTTGATGTGCAGAATGAAAAGGAAATATTCAAGAAGGCCAGTTAAGAATTTCTAAAGCCAGGCATTGTGTTGACATCAACCACATAGCATAGTAAGGAAGCACCCTAGTACGATATGCCTCCATCGTTGGATCACACCAAAGAAACACAGCCTCTGGGACAAGTAAGTACGATCAAAGGATTTTTGCAATCATGTGTAAAATTACTAAATGATCCATCCTTTGTCAAAATATTTCAAAATATTATAGAAAGATGTAGCGTAGAAACAGAAGGAAAGATAGAACGTAAAATAGTGAATCACCTACATACAAGGAGAAGAACAAGTAGGGAGTTCAGGCTGAATGCCAACATTGGATATTTCAAGATGGGAGATATCATACTGGACTTGGGATTCGAAGTCAATGTATTACCCAAGAAGACATGGCAATGTATGGGAGATCCCACATTAGGATATTAACCCGTTCAGTTGAAACTAGCAAATCAACACAGAGTTCTACCAATTGGGAGACTAAAAGGAGTGACAGTAGACATGGATGGAGTGCGCACTAAAGTTGACTTTGAAGTAATAGAGATAGTGGACAACACAACACATTATCCAGCATTGCTAAGCTTGGACTGGGCGTTTGGTAACCAGGCCATAATCAACTTAAAGACGTGAAAAATGACCTTCGAGTCAGGAGAATACAGGGTCATTGTGCCATTAGACCCATCAGAAGGGGAAAGGTTCATAGAGCCTACTTGCTTGGACCTGGAGAAAATTATCCAATTGTACAGAACAACTGCGCGAGATGAGGATTATGTAAACCCAACTGCATTTGGGATACTCAGTTAGAGGAGCATCACCTCCTGTGCGTCAGAATTAGATATAGGTTTGGAGAATTGGCAAAAGAGGCTACACGAAGTTTCCACAAGAGGATGCGCAAGCATAGACCGCGCAATAATATGGGTAGGTAAGGAGATAAGGGAACCACCCAACTTCCATGGGGTGAATGATCCAGAAGAATTCTTGACATGCTACAAAGATGAAGTGTTATAAAATCAGTGAATCTTACTACTAGATATAGCACTCAAGGCCACACCTGCAAGATGGTGGGGCGTGCACAAATAAACAATCAAGAACTAGTACCAATGTAAGCAGTTATCGTGCATTAGGTTTGGCATAGAACAAAGAAGAAACCATCAGAAAAAATATGATGGATAGGGGGCACCAGCAGAACACTTGGAGAAGTGTAGAGCACTGTGGAAAATGACACCCCCAAAGGAATGGCCTCATCATTTCATCAACACATTAGAGGGCATCCCATCAAATTGGTATACAAACCAGGAATTGCGCAGAGGAACTACGAGCTGGAAATTACTACAACAAAACTTTACAATCACTTTCTCATTTGAGCATGAGAACCCCAACATAGATGCAACTCTTAAACAACTAAGAGGGGTGATATTCATTAAGGAACCGGGAGTTGAAATCATAATAGAAGAACAACAACAAAACAGACAAATGGTGAAAGAACTATTTTTATGCTACCATGTCCAGGAAGAAGTACCAGATGAAGACAACCCACGCGATATTCAAATTGAGGAAGTTGAAGGCGAAAGAGAAGTGGAAGGTCCACCTCTAGAATCAAAAGTAATTTTTACGTCGATCAAGGTAAATAAAGTCAACATTGGGACAATTGATAATCCCAAAATGGCCATCATTGGAGACTACTAGGATGAGCAAACAATGGAAAGCATAATAGAGTTACTGCGCGAGCACAACGACCTGTTCCCAAAAATGTTCACATAAATGAAAGGCATAGCGAGAGAGCTAGGTAAAATGAAAATATCACTCAGAGTTGAGGCAAGGCCGATCAGACAATGACCATATAAACTAAATCTGATATATAAGCAAAAATTCAAAGCTGAGATCGATAGGATGTTGGAGGTTGGAATCACAGAACCCGTAGAAGAATCCAAATGGATAAGAGATAATTTTAGATAATAAGCCTCTTCGAGGGGGAAACCTCCTTTTACCCCACATAAATGTTCAAGTACAAGATGATTCCAAATGAAAATGTCTCTTTGGTATATATAGGAGACTAGGAGGTATAATTACAACTAATGGAATAAATCCGACATAAATAAAATAACATTACTAATGTAATATGCCCCAATTAAGGGCATGGATGATTTTAGGGGCTAAATTTCGCTCATGGGCTAATTTTCCATGGTTTTTCCAAAAATGAGATTCGCTATTTTAAAAATTATTCGCCCAAATTCTATAGGATAAAATTATTTTACCTTAAAAATCTTCAAAATTTTATAAAAACTATATAAAATCCTTATAAATTTGAATATTTTTACAAAAATATCGCTAAACATTTATAGTTGGCATATGAAGGATTAGTAAGATTCGCCAAGGTTTCTACAATTTAAATAAATTTCCATCCTTAAAATCATCCCTGAAATTAAGGGGTAATGAGCCAATATTAGGGCTTAACATGCCCCACCCCTTGAGATAAGTGTTGTTCGCAATGCTTGAGTAACTCTGGATGCTTCTGTATAAAAGACTCATCTTCCCAAGTGGAATCTTCAACCGATAGTTTCCTCCATTTAATGAGATACTCTGAAATGGATCTATTCCTCAGCTGGCGAATTCTTGTGTCAGTGATGGCTTCAGGCTGCAATATGATTTTTCCTTCCTCGTCAAGTTCTAGAAATATAGTTTGAACTAGGATCTTGTTGGATATAACCTTCTTTAAGCATGAAACATGGAAAATTGGGTGTACTCGTGAAGATGCAGGAAACTTCAATTTGTATGCCATAGTACCAATCTTTTGCAACACCTTATAAGGGCCATAGTACATTGGTGATAATTTATTATCCTTCTTGGCTTGCTTGAGGGACATCTATTTGTATGGTTGTAGTCTTAAAAACACCTAATCCCCTACTACAAAAATTCTTTCACTACAATGTTGATCTGCTTTTTGTTTCATGCGATTATGTGCCATGGTTAGGTTGTCCTTTAAGATTTGGAGAACTTGTTGATTCTCGATGTGATCTTCCACTGCTTGAACCTTAGATTTTTATTTTAGAGAAGAAGTGATGGAAGGAGGGTGGTATCCATAAAGTGCCATAAATGGTGTCATTTTTGTTGCAGTATGAAAGGAAGTGTTATACCAACATTCTGCCAAGGGTAACCATTTGAACCATTGTGTTTGTTTATCAGAGACAAAGCAACGAAGGTAGCCTTCCAGAAATTTGTTCACTATCTCAGTTTGTCCATCAGATTGAGGATGATAGGATGAGCTATGAGCCAATTGAGTACGCAAACAAGAAAATAATTATGTCCAAAAATGTCCAGTGAAGATGGGATCTCTGTCACTTACAATAATCTTTGGGCTGCCATGTAGATTTTGAACTGTCTCCATGAATGTGGTGGCAACTACACTAGCTTTGAAGGGATGAGAGAGTGCACAAAAGTGTGTGTACTTGGTCAGTCTATCAACAATCACCATGATGACACTATTTCCTTAAAACTTCAGTAACCCTGTGATGAAATCCATGGAAACCTCCTCCCAGTGCTGACTTGGGATGGATAATGGTTGTAAAAGACTTGGTGTCTTAAATGTTTCCACCTTATTTTGTTGGCAAACCAAACATTCTGCAACAAACCTTTGAACATTAGTTTTAAGGCCTTCCCAAAAAAAATCCTTCTTAACTCTATGGTAGGTTTTCAAAAATCCTGAGTTCCCTCCTACTGGAGAGGTGTGCAATTCCAATAGTACCTTTTGTTTGAGTTTGGAGTTCTTACGTAAATATAAGCAATCTTTATACCATAGTGAATCATTTTTCCATGTAAATGTATCTGATGCACTGGAATCCTGCTGCAACCTTTGAATGAGAGTCCACACTTTTTTGTCATTCTTCCATTCATCCCTTGCTTCTATCATCCAATCAAGTTGAATGATCGAGATAACATAGAGAAAGGCCTCAACATCTTCATCCTTTCTTGAGAGTGCATCTTCCACCACATTTTTCTTCCCCTTTTTATAGACGATTTCAAAATCATAACACAATATCTTCATTACCCATTTTTGTTGTTCTTCTGAAGATAGTCTTTGTTCCAAGAAGTATTTAAGACTATCATGATTTGTTTTGACCTTGAAGTGCCTACCTATTAGGTAAGGACGCCATTTCTTCAATGCATGTAGTATTTCCATCATTTCCTTCTCATAAATGGGTTTGTGTAAGTCTTTTCGCTTGAGTGGTCGAATTTCAAAATCCAGGGGCCTTCCTTCTTGCATTAGGATAGCACCAATTCCATTTCTTGAGGCATCACATTCCACAATAAAGGTTTTTGTGAAGTCTGGAGTGATCAAGACAGGAGATTTGCACAATACCTCTTTAAGTTGTTCAAAAGCTTTAGTTGCCTCTGGAATCCATGAAAATGCATCCTTCTTAGTTAGTGTCGTTAAAGGTGTTTCTATTCTTCCATAGTTCCGAACAAACTTGCGGTAGTAACCTGTCAAACCCAAAAATCCTCTAAGATTCTTCAATGTTTTGGGAATCTGCCAGTCCATCATGGCCTTAATCTTGTTAGGGTCTACCTTGAAACCTTCATGAGATACAATATGACCCAAATACTTTACCTCCTTTACTCCAAAGAAACATTTGGATGGTTTGGCATATAGTTGT
>JASDQU010345224.1:0-11305 GCA_032191745.1 Picea mariana
GATGTCCGCCATGTGTCTGGTCAGAATGGACGGCTGAGATCTTATCGGGATTTTGCGTATCGCGATTTCGCGAGTTGCGATGTCAAGTTTCTTTGACAACTTGAAACCCCAAATGCCGAAATACCGACGGGCGCTGCGATGTTAGCCACGTGTCCTGACAAACGGACGGCTGAGATCGTATCGCTATATCGTGTATCGCGATTTCACAAGTTGTGAGGTCCTGTTGTAATGGACTTAGAAAACCCCGAACTCCGAAATGCCAATATGACGATGCGTTGATCTGCTGCCACCTGTCCTCTGAAATGGACGACTGTGATCGTTTTGGGATTTCGCGATTTCACGTATTGAAGTTTTTGGAGAGCAGATTCTTTCGCTCGTCCAACTCTCGATTCCCGATTTTGCGATGGAATAGGATCTCACCACGTGTCTCTTGATCGGACGGTCAAGATGACGTCGGGATTTCTCAAGTGAAAAAACCTCCTGTGCGCTCCACACGACTAACCGTCATGCAACTTCTTGCTGATCTAACGACTGTCGGGCCTATGTTCAATATCTGATGGCTGAAGTTCCTTCGCCCTTTCCGCGCTCTCCTCGTCCCTTCTAGTCTGGTTTCCCGCCTTGGAACCGTTCGCAGGACGAATTTCACGGCTTCAATGGCTGTTCTTTGCGCCTGAGATGCATTCTTTACACCTGTGGAAGAAAGATTCGTGAATCTTTCAATGATTCGAAAGAATTTCACGATTTCTTCGTGATCTGCTACAATCTTTGACAGATTTGAGCTATTTTCAAAAATATTTAAACGATTTAGCCTTTCGCATGAATCTTTTAGCAATTTTGGATGTTTTCTTTGAGTTCATTAAGCGAACTTCCGTTCTGCAACTCTTTTGCGTCAATATTTGACGGTTCTTTGAAAAAATGTGCAGGTTTCTTTAAAGTTTCTTCTCCTGCTATCTCCGCTTCCTCCGCAAGCTTCTTACGACAATCTTTAAAGAGTATTGCAGACAACTTTCCAAACCTTGTGAAAATTCTGTGACGCATGCTCTCAAGATCCGTGAGGCTCTGCGCTGTGAGGATCGAGTTTCTCTCCCGACTGTGTGAAGAGGTTTACTGCTGTAGCTTTGATACCATGATAAATTGTGAAGCACAGAGAAAATGCAGAGAGAAAAGAATAGTATATTCAAATGTATGAAGAAGTACAGAAGAGTTCTGAAGAGCTTCCTAACAATAGGAAATAGCTGAGCTTATATATGCTCAAGAAAGACAAAAATAGAAAGTACAACTGTCCAGTACAGCTGGCAGTGTATGGTTAGTCTGTTGAGGATACAATATATTTAACAATTATGAGGAAGCTCACTCTACTTTGTTCCTCTTTGGCCGTCATTGGTGTGATATTGGAGCTCTAGAGCTTGGACATGTGGAAAATCCTCCGTTGTTAGGGAACTGCATTTTGGTGACCTTTTTTCTCAAAAAATTGATGGGCCTTTCTTACAACAAATTTGTGTTTATATATGTGTCATATATGCAGTGAATTCGTGTGTTTTTACTGAGCTAATTCATGGCCCTTATGACTAGCAAAATCGTCACCCAATCTACTATGTTTTGGTGGCTATTTCCCCAATGGAATCGTGCCTCTATCAATTGCAATTCATGGCCCTTCAATACAACGATTTGATGGGACTCTCACCGAACGAAAATGTACCTCCTTATGCTACGGCTTGGTGGATAAATTTCTCAGCAAAATCGTAGATCCAATCCTAGTGAATTTGTGGCCCTTTTTGTTGCATTTTGGTTACCAACTTTGCTACATTTCTTGATGGTTCAACTCTTCTTCAAACTCATCCCAAATTTCTACAATCTGCTGGTCAAAATCCTCTGCGATTTGGTTCTTTCATTCTCTACATTTTGGTCTTCAGTGGCGCTGGAATCGTTACCTTCAAAATACTTTTACGCAACCTCTTGGCTTCATGGGAGGCACTTTTGGGAAAATCACAAATTGCAAACTGCTTTTCAACCACACCTGAGTCCTTGCATAGAAACTAGGGTTTTATCAACTAAAAATTCAAGTGAAAATGTTTGTATTTGGATGGAGCTTAATGCGGTCCTCACTTCAAAGTGAATCCAGAATCCAGAAAAAATAAAAATTAATACAGATGAAGATGAGACCAGATTTCTGTATATCTAGATGAAATTAAGCCCAAGTATTACGTGAGATGACGTTAAATCCAAAATTTGGATGTAAAATATTTTAACGAAAAGTAGAACCCGGATGTCCAACATCCGGATGTGATGACATAAGTTGACCTCAAATATGGATACAAAAGTTATGTTTTTAAAAGAAATAAGGAGTGTCCCGATGTTAAGATATTATAGCTTTGCAAAAGTTAACCTGGATAGTCTAAGGACTTGCAGCCTATTGGTAGGAGTTAAGGACTTGGGGCCTATTGGTAGGATATAATGTTTTTCATTCAATCTGGATCAAACTTCTTAAATAATAATAATAATATCCTTATCACAAAGTGCACAATTGAGCACAAAAAACTTTGCTTTCAAGATTTGAAACCTTGATTTCTTTTTGTCTTGACTCGCGCTTCTCTTTTCATCTGATTCTCGCCCAATTCAACAGACCAACAAAGAGAATGAGAATGCATATTCTCGAATTTCCACATTTTCTCCCAATTGTAGTGAACCCAGGTCTGAAAGGGAAAGACAAGACAGACACACAAGTGTTGCCCATGAACAGATCTTCAAATATATGAAGAGAAAGGGCGCCTCGACCTGCAAAATTGACTTTTCTGCCAACTCTGCTTGGACTTTTGCTACAGTCGTTGGACAGATCAACGATCTCTCGTTTTTAATTTTTATATGGCAGTGAGAGAAAATAGAGATCGAACCTCATTCAGCGAATGCATGGGCATCAATAGATTCAACATATCTTGAGTTGAAAACAATCCTATGCACATCTTGTAAGACTAATTTATTAAATCAGTTTTTGACCCATATGAACAGTCGGAACGTGTTGGCAGCCGAAACCCTTGGTAACAGTTTTAAAACCATGTCGAATCTCCTACCTTGATGGACAGGTGGAGTATAACGTTCTTGGGGAAACCGGTCCCCTCTCTGCCTATAAAAGGAACCTTCAGAATACCCATCTGAACGAACTGAAGGCGCATGAGCAAAGGCTAAGGGAGAGAAATCGATTTCCAGTCTGAGCAGTGAATTAGAGATGAGGTTTTATGTGCGAGAAGGCTCGTTGTCTTGCTGCTGAGGAGGGTTTCTGTTCTGCAAGAGGAACAGACCAATTTGATTAGCAAAATGGATTCAGGTATTCTAATTCATTTAAATTCCTCTTTAAATATGATGCAGAATCAATGACTGAAAGTTTCTAGATCCTGCAAGTAATGCTTACACATCTTCGCTCACACAACGCGAATGATAGTGATTCTTCTATGCAGCTTCTGCAATTGCTATATTTGACGTCAAGTAAACACTCCGATCATTCATTGTGTTTTCTCACAACTAAAAACTTAATAACTTAATAACGAAAACACACGCTTATGCTATTTTAATCTACATAGATACACTAATCTTAAACTCACATGATCTCATTTTCTTGGGCTGTCCCGTGAGGGAGCTAAGCCTATTACAGGCTCTGATACCAAATTGAAAACAAATGTATATCAACATCAAAACTATACACACTTTTTATTACGTATTTCTCAATACAAATATAAATATATTTATATGATTGTTTCAAGATCTAATTTATTCTAATTTTGGAGAAGGTGGTTGAGATATTTTCTAACAACCCTCAACAAATTTCAAACCAAATACTAATCATGGCATTTAGCCATTATTCTCCAACACTCTTCTTTAATGGAGAAATGCCATTTTTTTTTGTTTTTACAATATAGAAACTACATACAATTCATCTCTGTCATCTTTGTTCAGCTCGTCTTCTTTAGCAATTCTACCCACTCTGTCATCACTCGATTTCGCTCTTTTCTTCTCCACACTTTCGAGCTACCTCTTGATCCATTTAAAGTATAACCGTTTTAGACCATCATTGACGTATTCGCACGATTGACACTTCTTGACCTCCCGAAGAACAATCTCGATACTGAATTATCCTATGGATACACTACCATATGTGAAATTCCCCTGAGGAGCAAATTTCTATAGTTATATAGAATAGTGATCTAATTACTGGATACAACTAACCTTCTTTAAACAATACAATCATGGACAATCTATCACTGAAAATCTTGAAACACCAAAGTACAACAATAATCTTCAGCATATAACAAAGTACATGCATAACCAAATGGTTGATGTGTTCTTGAGGCATCTAAGTACATTAAGAACCACCAATTTAAATTATGTCACTCTACCTAATAATTTTGGTTCTTCAAAATGATATAATTTCACAAATAAAAATAAATACATTTACATGATTGTTCCCATATCTAACTTATTCTAATTTTGGAGAAGGTGGTTGAGAGATTCTCTCAACAACCTCCAACAAATCTCAAACCAAATACTAATCATGGCATTTAGCCATTATTCTCCAACAATTTCATCAAGACATTGGTTTGTTGTGGTAAGGCTAGAAGAGTATCTCTAGATTTAAAAAAAAGATAATCTAAATAAAAAAATGACATAAGGATACATAAAACCTAATGCTCTTGTAACAAAATAATAATAATAAATTATATTATTTATATTTTATTTAAAAAAATGAAAAATATTCATTAAGACAAGAATCTTTAGTTTTTTATTCAAGGAAAAGAGAAGGAAACAATTTCTAGGAGAGATCAAAGACAAATTATGCTAGATGATACTCTTAATCTGCTAATTCATGTTATCATGTTTGCAGGGAGCATATTTGACAATCAAAATGAGTTTGTTTGCGAGTAGCATATTTGACAATTAAAATTAGTTTGTGGACTCAAATTCACCAACGAGCACAACTATGTTAAAAAAAAAACATTTTTTAATGAAAGTATAGGCTTCATAAAAAAACGATTCTCCGCTTAAATTGAAAAAAATTAGATCACTCCCAATCTCTTATATAAAAACTTTAAGATGCAGATTAACTTGCATAAGTCTAAGCTCTGGTTGAATTATTTTGATCCGCCAAAATGATCAGCTTACTTGATTTAACATTGAAACCAATTCATTGGCGATAATGTTGAAGCTTTACAAAAACCTAATTTTAATTCTAGTAGAGGTGTGAGATGGTTTTAATGTTCAAGTGATTCTTCAAATAGTATTAATGGAGACAAAAGAAAGAAAATTCAAGCAATCCAATGATTATGCATGAAAAAAATAAAAGCGACAAAGCATAATGTGACAATTTTTATGATGAAACAAAACTCATATTCAAGATTGAAAATTAAAAAATCATTTTGTGAGACTTGGTTTATTGGCATATTATTATAGGCCCAGATAACATCATTTCGAGGAACAAAAATAGCTAGCCTTAATCTCATAAGCTTCCATGATTTTAACAAATGCAAGCTTACCTTCACCACCTTATATGACAAAGACAATCCTTCAAGGAAACCAAGCGAGGTGAAAACATAAGATCAAAGTAAGGATCAAAGATCAAAGAAACAATCAAAATCAAATCGGGCATGAATCATCACATGATGCAACTCATAAGAAAATAAAATGGGTTCAAGCAACAATTCCTCAAACCACCCTAGGGATAGATTTAAGATGTAAAAACAATGGTGGGCCCTGGAATAGCAACAATAACTCTATTATCTCCTTATATTTTTAGATTAGTTGTCAACCCAAGGATCATACAAACTTTAGAGGTGATGTGCAAAGTATATGTAGAGTGCACTGACAACAACCTAGGTCTGAACTAGTCAAGGGGTTTAATGCTTAAAATCTGATTGTAACTTGTGCATGGGAATTTGAATTGTATGAAAAACTTAAGCTACTTGTATGAATGGAAGCACACCAAATGAAGAGAGAAACTAATCTATATGCAATAAAGAAATTTAGTCTAATTGCATGAAAGGAAACACAATGAGTTGTAAGAAGAAATCAAAATGATTGCAAAGAAGAGAAACTAATTTTGTTTCATGAAAAAAAATTGCATGGAAAAGGATGGACTATTGCATGGAGTAAATGAACCTAATTACACTCAACCCTTGATCCAATATCAATTCGTTTTGTTATCGTATTAAATAATGCTAACTTCATGAAAGATAGGTAAGAAATTCAAGAAAATTTAGCTAAAACTATCCTACAAGAATTTTCTATAGGAACTGTGACAATTCTATCGGCACTGTAATAGTCCTACAAGGTAATGAAAAGAGTCATAAAAAACTTGTAAAAAAACTTCCAAAAAATGGACAAAGCTAGATTAAGATGCAATGAGATGCAAGAAAGATTTTTAGCCCTACAAATATGCCATTGGGCATCCCAATGGACTTCCAACCATTTATACAGGAAAACCTGCTGAAAATTATAGTTGTTAACCATCTAAACAAAATTTAGATATTTATGTGCATAAATATCAAATCCTTTAAGAGAAATCAAAAACTTGATTTATAACACACTAACATGAAATAAAACATGGTCCTTGAGCCGTCTTGAGTGGGCCCTACCCAAGCAAAACAAGGAACCTCTAAAACTCTAATAAGATAGGAACAAAATTTTTTTTATTAATCAATATCAATTGTACATAATGGGCATAGCTCCAAGTCTCAAAAATATTTCTTCAGCCAAAACTAATGCAATATTCATATTTTTTATCTTCTTCCCCTTAATCTCTACACCAGAGGCCTATTTATACAATTTGGAACTCGACCTCTTCCCTTGGATCAATAAGGTAACAAGGGGGCACCCCATCCTTCCTCAATATCTTCATATTTTTGAGCTTTAGTATGCAAGGAGTAGTCATCAATATACTAGCAACGCTCCCAGAGGTAGGTGGGGTACAAGGCTCCTTAATTCTTGGGACCTTCCTCTTCTTAAGGGGAGTTCGACTTGCTTGATTAGTGCTACACACATATGTTACCATGAATATTAGATAAAAAAGGTACCATTACTCACAAAATTCCATCTTCAAAACCATTCATTTAAGAAACATGAAAAAATACCCATAACTACTATTAAATACGGTCAATTTAAAGAAAATTATTAGGTATATTGAGGTCAAAACATGTCTATGATGGGCCTTCTAGATAGGCAATGTTAAGGCCCATCATTACCACCCAACTAAAAATATTGCACATCCTTGTGCAACAAAATTGTCTTCCTTCTCTCACTGTTGTTGTTGTTGTCCATTGAATTTATGTTCACTGTTATGTTGTTTCTCAATGTCCTGTTGTTGTTTCCCAACATCCTACTACTACCTACTATCATGTTGCTCACTGTGCTCCTTCCTAACATCCCATGATATGTACTTGGTGATTAATTGTTTTTCATGGTATCCCTTGGTATTTACTATCTCTTCCCACTATGCCTCTTCTTTTTCTCTATTGATATCATCCATTGGTGCAACAAGAAGGAGGAGAGGAGAGTTCATTCTTATCCCAATCCACTTGGTCTTCAGTTTTCTCATGGTCTCTTGGTACCAAGGTGTTTTGAGGAAGGAAATTTGTAAATCATTTGATGATTGAGGTTATTTTACTTGTATATTGTGAGGACATGAGTGCTACCTCCTGTGGAAAGCTTATGTTTCTTTCTCTCCCAAGAGCCTTAAGGTGTCCTCTAGGTGGGCCATTGCTTCCACCTATTTGGTTGCTCAGATTGAAATTATCCCCTTTCCTGTGGAAAGGCTGCTATGACTATATATGACCTCTCATGGATTTGATGCTTCATCTCTAATCCATGGGGGACTATTGAGTTCATCTTCCTTATATCTCTTTAGCTCAGTTACCCTCATTTCTTCATGTCTCAACCAAGATGTAAGAGACATAATTTGAACATCCACTACATATGGATTTGGGTTCCATTTGTAGGGGTGTGGGAGGACGATATTGTGTAAGTAGAACTCACACATCATTTCCTTCTCTTCCATGTTGTATTTTTGATACACATCCATGAAATCCTTAGGTGTGTGTAGGTTATATCTCACTTGTTGGGCTAGACTTGCAATTTGATTCTTATGCCATTTCTCCTTGAGGAACAAGGAATATACTCTAGTAGATTGTCTACATTCTAACATCTCCAAGGATAATTTGGTTATGGTATCCATGGAATCTTCCATGATTTGTATTCTTTCATTTTTGATAGCTAACTCCCTCTTAGCTTCATCCAGTCTTTGTTTTATTTCTTATTTTCGACCTTGAGCTTTTGACTATTCAGAGGTTTTTTCTTTCAACCATGTTTATACCCCATGAAGACTTTACACCTCTGAAGAATGTACACTCCTCCACGTGGGGAAGTGCAGAGGGGGCTTACCCCCTCTACGGGGTCCGAGGGAAAGCGGGCCCTTGAAGGAAAAATTGCCTTGTAAATGTATATTGTAATTTCATTGTAAATCTAAACCGTTCGTTATAAGGTTGCAGATCTGACGATAGAAGTTATGTTAGGGTTTTTTCCTCTAGAAGGAAACCCTCTTTTATGAGGGAAATGTATTGTGGCTATATAATTGTGAATATTTTATTCTGAGAGAGGAGACTATGAGATAAAAAAGAGGAAGTTACAATGGGTGTGTTGTAGGTTGTATCCCTTCATTTGCTGGATATTAATAAAGGAAGGACATAGAAATTTCTATGGTGGGCGTAGCCCACACTAGGTGAAACACATATATCTGTGTCTCTATTGTATTGTGTATCTTCTGTATTTTATTTCTGCATTTGTTTTATTTTATTGCTCTGCGATCCTATTTTTTTAACACAATGCGCCTCTCTCTCCTTCTTCTAAGTGACTTGAGTAAGTGAGTGAGTGAATAAGGAACTATCCTCTCTTATTTATACTAGTTTAGGAGCCCTAGGGTTCTATCTCTTCATCAGGAAGGGACGACTTCTTCAACTAGTGGTTAAAACCACTTTAATTAGCCCTAGGGGTTGAATTCTCAATTAGCATCATATAAACATGGTTTGACCAATCCATAATAGGGGATTTGTTCATACATAAGTCCCTACATAATCAATCCACAAAAGGGGATTGATCTATTTAATAATAACTCAATTATAATTAGAATATACTTCACAGTTACAATATTTCAATAGTAAGATCATATTGTACGAAGTTTCATATAGTCTTTGAGTGCATGTATGTGGGTCTCAGTGGAGATAGGTGCGTATACATGGATTTTGTTAATGAAAGTTATGTACTTCTTGGGAAGCATGAGGGTAAAAGTTTGTACAACAGTGTGGGAGATTGTTTGGGTTTGCACGTATTTTCTAAGGTTTTCTGTATTTCTCTGTGGGCCATTATCCTAGGTACGAGAGCCCTTGTAAGCTTTGAAGTTATTTAAATGATAAGCTTAGTTGATGGAAAGAAAATATTTGTGTATTGTGGTTGAGATTTTGGTTTCTAGTATTACTTCCACTATCTTTATTTGAGTTGAATATTCCAGCAAGTCTATGTTTTTTTGTGAGTTGCTAATTTTATTTACAACAAGTAAATCACTAGATAACAAGATACCTAGGTGTTGGAGTAAGGATTTCAACATGGTATCAGACCAGTTGCTCTGAGAAGAAGTCATATCTAAAATCCATAGTAATTGATAGTATATCTATCATATTTGCAAAGAGAATCTTAATAAATCCATGACCATCAGTGATAAATCAAGGGTTTGATTTTAGGGAAATCGTAGTACTAAGGCAGAGGTATGGTTTTGTAGTCATACATAGTCGTACGCAGGTTGCATAAGGAACAATCACATACATACACGGTTTTCTTTGGAGATAGTCGCATATACACGGGTTGCAGTAACCACAGACACATACATACATGGGTTTTAGTAAAGAAGTTCACGTACATATGCAGGTTTCAGTGGTGATAGGAATGTACAAGTTCATACAGGGGTAGTTTCAACAATAGGTTATTTCTAGGGGTTGAAGACAGATTGGATGGAGTATCCAACTTCTTATCTTGGAAAGTAAGAGTGACTTTGACGTTGAAGGAGTATGACCTTTGGGATTTAGTGGAAAAAATAGTTGTTCCACCGACAGATCCAATGGATTTGGAAACTCATGAGAAGAAGGAGATAATATATGAGAGGGTTATCCTAGATTCAGTGAAGGATAATCTAATTCCTCACCTATCCAAGAATAATATGACCAAAGAAATGTTTGATGCATCAGTAGGTTTATTCCAGAGAATTAACGTGAATATGAAGATGGTCTTAAAAAATAAACTCGGATCTATGTAGACGTCTAGATATGAGAATGTTACTAGATATTTCATGAGGATCACACATGTACATGATTATCTTGCAACCATAGGGGAGAAAATAGAGGACGTAGAGCTCATGAATGTGGAATTGAATGGTCTTCCCAAGTGTTGGGAACCCCCTGTCAAGGGAGTTTGCACTCGGGAAAAACTACCAGATTCGTAGAGGATTTGGGATGATTGCATCCAGGAAGAAACTTGGGAGGAGTCCAAAAGTAAAAAGCATAGACGTACTAATGAGAACTCAACCCTTTTCAGTAAGACGAGGAAGGGAAAATGAAAGAGTTCCAACAAGAAGGGTAATAGCCATGGAGGATCTGTTGGATTACTGAGAGGGGGGGTGAATCAGTAATAGAGCAATTTAATCTATTTTAACCTTATAATCCAAGTGAAATATTAATGTAACATTATCATCCAATAACTGCAGAGTAAATAAGCAATGAATAAATGAAAAATCATACACATAAATAGTGCAACAATGTTTTACGTGGAAACCCAAAGTGGGAGAAAACCACATAATGATTTTTCTTATATGTATTGAAGAATTACATTCATTGGAAGCACCAACTTCCTTTGTTTTCCAACTGCAACTGGAAGGAGTATCCAACCCCCTAGGTTTTCAGGCTACAACCCGAGGGAAGCTCCAACTCCCCAATTCTTTAGCTACAACCAGAAGGAGGCTACAACCCCCTAAGTTTTCCGGCTACAACCACATGCCCTTGCCCCATCCAACCGCCCTGATGTAGAAGTAGAATGATGAAACCATTGTCACACTATCACTGTGAGATATACCACTGTACAACTGTATAAACCTGTACCACTAGCCTGCATCCAACATGTACAACTTCCTTGTAATCAATATGTACTTAAACTGAACATGTATCAACAAAATAAAATAGGTACGCGACCTGTAGTGCTGCAATACACGTATGTACGCACCCTA
>JASDQU010345230.1:0-12458 GCA_032191745.1 Picea mariana
AACGTTACTAATGATGGCTTTTGTGCCAGGAAAGAAAAAGTTACTGCATGGCTGAAAGTTGATGGTGCTGCATATGGAAGCCATCCATGTAAAGTAGAAATCATAAGGTGAAATGTTGAATAAGAGGTTGGTGAAGGAGGCATGATAGATCCTACTGGTACCATCTAATCATATCACATCAAACCAATTAAATGACATATGTGCATGTATGAATTTGATGAATTATGTTGAAGGGAATTTAGGTAAGAATTTCCTCAGCCAACTTTTAGATTTTAAAGTGATTATATTATATGTTTTGAATGCATTCATTGGAATGATTTACCATTTGTTATGGTAAAGGATGAAGGCATGCGATACTTATAAAAATTATTTAACTACAGAATTCATTCATATGACAACAACATGTAGGAATGTGTTGGTTATGAGGCAATAACCAAAGCAAATAAGGAGTATAAACTTGCTATAGAAATAATTGTTGATAAAGAAGCCATGTGGAGAGAGATTGGATGAGTTCTAACTTGCCATGGCAAGGTGCATTGGGTGTGTCTAAGAAAACAATGAGCCGAGGAAATGTGGCAGCCATGTGGATGTAGATCCATGAATTGCACAGACTGTTGAAATGCCAAGGGTTTGGGAGGGGACCAAACTAAGGAAAGAAAGACATTTCTTAAGTGAATACCATGACATGATTGGATATGGAAAGGATATGATGACACACAGGGATATGATATCCCTCCTGCTATATTTGATGTTTGAGCTGCAACCTTTTTCCCAACACTGAAGAGAACCCAAGAATTATATTCTTGGTGTTTTGTTAGTGTAGAAAGGGAGGACATCAAAGTAGTCAAACACATAATTAGGAAGTGTGTGGATGATGTGTCGAGGCATTGGCTAAACCTTTCAATTCAATATGGTGGTATGCATGACTTGGATATTCTAAAAATAAATGCAAAGGTGCATTGAATAGGTATGCATGAGTAAGTTGTAAAAGTGTGCAAGTGGTAGCTTTGCACACATGCATGCTAAGATAGAGTTGTTTTTATTTAAAGGAATTACTAAATGCATTTTGGTGAATGCATGTATATATTATATTGATCAGAGATGATTATGCTAACAACTGAAATGATGTGATTGTTGCTAACTCTTGAAGTTGAGAACATTCCAGGAGCTGTTAGATATTGCAAAAAGAAAGTTACAGGTTAGAATAGTACATAATGGTTGGTAATGATTGAATTGTTGGTTTTTTACAGTTCTGAGATCACTTTTTGGGGCCATTAAAAATGTTACAAAGATGGAAAGATAATTTACATGAATGATAATTTCATTCTGTCTCAATATGAATAATGGTTGGGAATGATTGAATTGTTGGTTAGAGGCAATTCTGAGGTCATTTCATGAACTAAATGTGAATGAATGCTAACAATTTGTTTGGTTGAGTGTAATTTGAGAAAATTGCAGGGAGAATGGTCTAGGATATGGCATGGATGTAATCCATAAAGAAGACTGATATATACTACTGCAATAGCCAACTATTATGAGTAAGAAGATCATGCCTTAATTTTTTTTATTTTTTGTACAAAGCGGATTTGAGAAATTTATAATTTCAAATTGTTATGGCATGCTAAGAGTTTGTTTGGCTATATGTAATTGAAAAAAATGCACGTGGAATGGTCTTGGATATGGAAAGGATATAATCCAATAAGGAAGACTGATATCTATTGTTGTAAGAGCCAAACAAATTATGAGTAAGAAGCTCATGCTTGGGAAATTATGTTTTCCTGTATAAATAGATTTGGAAATTTAAAATTGAAAATTGTTATGACGATATCTCATGATGAATGTAAGTGTGTAATATAGATGAGATGTTGACTATTGAAGGTGGAATATCAGGAAGAATATAACCAGAAGGAAATTTATCTCAAATACAAAGTCATGGAACGAAGCAAGTCTAGTGGAATTGTTACAGCTGGAGTTCTTGAAGCCACACATCTGAAAACTTCCAGGTCGAGTGCATTGAATCCATGAAGAGAAGTGGTACATCATGAAGGACTACAGAGAAGATAAGGGGATACACTCTTTGGGCTGTGTAGGTTGGTGGGGAATGTGAGCTTGTTGGTAGGAATTGATGCTAGAATTATAAATTGTGAAATCATTATGTAGGTTTTGGTTGGAGTGCCTATGTATGCATGCTTTATTTTTAGGTCAGAGTGCCTATGTATATAAGCATTGGATAGAATGATTGTGTGGATAAGGGGCTAGAGAGAATGGATTTGTGACGCAGACCCCCCTACTCTCCCTCGGGGATGCTTGACCTCCCGGTCAAGGATTGTTAAATATTATCGAGCTGGATTAGCTCCTAGAGACCTTACTGGTCTCAATATCAACCAAACACGGGTCCTGTTATCATTCTCAGGTTTTTCACGGTCACGATCTGGTCATTACCGATCTGTCTGTCGATCGATGGTTCACAGAAATTGCGGGCTGCCAACGTATTCACTCTTTATTGGAGAGCTCTATCCCTGAAATCTAAAAAGTTTTCACCCAAATTTCTTTTAAATTGTGGTCATTGATCCCTTGTCCCGATGAGATCAATGACGCTGGTAAATAGCGGGTTGTGAACTAGCACATCTGCTAATTTTTCCTCCTCTCCCCACAATGATCCCTCATCGTCGATTCTTCATTCTCATATCAACGGTTATCCATGGGTTCTGCCTTCTTAACACCCTATTCAAAATCTCACACTGATAGGTGCTAGCTCCTTCCTTGCCTGTGACCTTGGGCTGTGACCCAGCGCTTAACCTCCTGGTGCTTCGCAAATTTAGAACATTCATCCAGGGCAAGATCAACAGTCCTCGTCCTCCTTCACAATCAATGATCAAGATCCAATTCGTGACTTCACGCTTCGGGAGTTCAACACTTCCGACCTATGCTTTCCCACAGAATATTCTATACCTGAAGTACACGATCTGCCGACGCATGTCCTACTGGATTCGACGACCACTATCCACTTTGGCTCTTCAGGGTTCGAGAGTTTCAAACTCCTGCGTACTCGTTCCTCCCGGAGTGGTTTCACTCGAAGATTATGGATTCCCACCACATGTTCTTCTAGATGATGGATGATCCCTGGCCTCTTAGGGACTTTGACAAATCCTCGCTCCTATGTGCAGGAAGAGACTTAAAATACATGCACTTTGCCTAGATCTAATGATATAGAACGATCCCACTCCCTCCTAGATGGATCTTAGTCGGTGACTCATGAAACCTACAGAGCTTCACTCCCTTTGAATATTTCTCCCCGCTATCTCTCTTGAGATTTATCTCTCGGACCCTTTGACTCCTCAAAGGGGTTAATTCGACACTTAGTCGAACTTCCAATCTATGCACTCCTTGCGACATATTCCTACGCAAGACTTAACTTATTGCGGGTGACTGTGCACACCTTGCAGCAGTCCCTTTGCACTCCTTGAAAATGAAATTTTCATGCTATCTCTTCTGATATTTTGAGTCGAAACAGACTCTTTCAACACACTCTTTCCGGAATATATGCACACCTTGCATGAACTCAACGAATAGAAACAATTGAAGCTTATTCCAATGCTTCACAATATCATATGCTTAATAACATAACTCATTCATTCATGGAAACAAAAAATAATAGGGAACTTTGAACAATAGCAACACCATGCATTGGATCAATTTTCCTCTGTTATATTCATTCAAATGTAAATGGCTACAACTATGATAAAACAATAACCAAAAGTTCAGTAACGACTAAATCACAAAAATATCCTATTAATTTGTAGCAGTCTCATTCGGGCATACAACACCTCTATTTATCCCAGAGGGATCCTAGGGTTCCCTCCAACTACTCGTCTTCTCGAAAAAAAACTAACTACTACTTAAGTTTCGTTACATCAAAGTTTAGGAGTGAAACTCCCAGATCACTCGTGATGATTCAGATCCCAAGCTTTGATCTTCTTCAGTTTTCAATCAGTTTAAAAAGATTGACAAGAAACGCCATCGTTTAAGATTCCAAAATAATTCAAAAGGCGCGTTATGGTGCTAAGTTGTCCCTCTATGTGTGCTTGCTGGCGATTCTCTTGCATCATACTCCCCTGGACAAAAAAACATGGAATCCTGACCATGAGCTCCCGCACTGACTTTCCATGCTTCTGGATATCAAATTCATTTTCCCAACTTGCATCTTCTATAGGGTGTCCCTTCCACTTAATTAAATATTCAAAATAGGTCTTCCTCTTGGTCTTCTTGCCAATCCTCTGATCAACGATCTTCTCCATCTGTGGCTTTTCTGCTACAGGCATTTGCTTCTCCCACTGAATCTTCTCTTGATCTTCTGATCTCTTTGTGTCATCTTCCCTGTAAGGATACAGTCCTGAAATGTTGAATATGGGTGATATTCCCACATCCTCTGGCAGCTCTATCTCATAAGCATTGTTACCAAATTTTCTTAGGATCTTGCATGGTCCAATATTCTTCATCTTCAACTTTTTATATGTTCCCCTTGGGAACCTTTATTTCTTGAGATGTTTCAAAACCTGATCTCATACTTCAAATTGAATCTCTCTGCGATGTTGATCAACTCTGTGCTTGTACTCTTGGCTAGAGCTCTGCAACTTCTCTTTGATCTGGCTATGGAGCTTCCACATTTCTGCAGGAAAAGCTTCTGCTCCAACACTTCTGAACTTACTCTGTTCTAAGTCTCTCAACTCAGATACTCCTCTTGGCTACATTCCATAAAATATTTGGAATGGGCTCTTTCCAGTGCTCCTATTTGGTGAGTCATTGTATGCAAATTTGTCTTGTGGAAGAATCTAATCCCACTGACTATGATGCTCAACGACCAGACTCCTTAATAAGTTTCCCAAACTTTTGTTCACCACCTCAGTTTTTCCATCTGTCTGAGGGTGATAAGCTGAGTTGAAGGACAAATCTTTCCCCAACTTCTTCCACAATTTTCTCCAGAAATGACCAACAAATTTGGTGTCTCTGTCTGAGATAATGCTTTTGGGTAATCCAAGAAGTCGAACAACTTCCTTGTAAAATAAATTTTCAACACATGTGGCATCACTAGTCTTCTGGCATGGGATAAAGTGTGCCATTTTTGAAAATCTATATACCACCACAAATATGGAATCACATCTTCTTTGTGTTCTTGGCAATCCCAATACAAAATCCATTCTTATTGCATCCCAAGGCCTCTCTAGTATTGGCAATGGATGATACAATCCAATGTTCTGTCTTTTGCCTTTTGCATGTTGGCAGATTCTACATTTGTTTACAAACTTTATAACTTCGGTCCTCATACCTGGCCAATAATATGAACTACTCAACTGTGAAATTTTTTTATCAAGGCCGAAATGTCCAACCAATCCTCCACTATGCTTTTCCTTCAAAAGGTTATCCCTCATTGAGCATTTTGGTATGCACAGTTGATTTCCCTTGAACAACAATCCCTCTTGAACCATATATTATGTCCACTGACTTTTGTCGCTCAGCACAATATTTTCACATGCTTCGTATGATTCCTTGAAATCTGGATCATCACTGTGCATTTCCTTAAGGTGTTCAAACCCTAAGGTCTTCACTTGAAACTTCTGTAGAATAAAACATCTCTTGCTTAATGCATCAACAACTTTGTTAGAATTTCCAGAAATATGTTTCATGACAAAAGTAAAATTCTACATAAACTCAATCCACTTTGCATGTCCCTGATTCAATTTTTCCTATCTGGTTATGAATTGTAAAGCCTGGCTATCACTATACAAGACAAATTCCTTTGGAACAAGGCAATGCCTCCATTTCTTCAAGGCTTGAATTATGGCATAAAACTCTTTATCATATGTGGAGTACTTTCTCTTAGTCTCATTCAGCTTCTCACTGAAATATGCAACAGGCCTATCATCTTGGCTCAAAACTACTCCAATTGCAACTCCACTCGCATGACACCTTACTTGAATTGTCTTCTCGAAATTTGGCAAGACCAGAATTGGTCGTTCTCTTATCTTCTCCTTCAATATATCGAAAATTTTCTCAGCTTCTTCTGTCCATTTAAAAGACTTGTGTCTCTTCTTCACTGTATCCATCACTGGTGCACAAATTCCACTGAAATATCTAATGAACTTCCTGTCGAAACTCGCTAATCCATGGAATATTCTTACTTCAAACATACTCCCTAGTGGTGGTCATTCTTTGATTTCTTTCACATTCTCTGAATCCATCTTCAATTCATTTGAAGAGATCACAAAACCCAAGTAAATGAGTTTTGTCTTCATAAAAGAGGACTTCTTCAAATTTATCAACAACTTGTCCTACTGTAGTCTCCTCATCACTAATGTCAGATGTCTCAAATGCTCTTCTTCAGTTTTACTGAAGACTAGTATATCATCCAGATACACAATCACAAACTTACCAATGAAATCCTTAAATACTTCATTCATTAGTCTCATAAAAGTACTTGGGGCATTTGTTAAGCTAAATGGCATAACAAGTCACTCATACAACCCTTCATTTGTCTTAAAGGTTGTTTTCCACTCATCACCTTCTCTCATCCTTATCTAGTGATATCCACTTTTCAAATCTATCTTAGAAAAGAAATTTGCTCCACTTAAAAAATCCATTAAGTCATCCATTCTTGGAAAAGGAAATCTATACCTGATGGTGATCTTGTTTATGGCTCTCGAGTCTGTACACATTCTCCATACTCCATCCTTCTTTGGGATCAACACATTTGGTACTGTGCATGGACTCAAGCTTTCTTTGACTAAACCCTTGTCTAATAAATCCTGGACTTGTTTCCTTACCTCCTCATTCTCTTGAGGTGTCAATCTATACACTGCTTTGTTTGGCAGACTTGCTCCTGGTATCAAATCAATATGATGGATGATACTTCTGATGGGTGGAAATGAGTTAGGAAACTCATTCACTACTATGTCAAAAAAATTCTCTAACAGTTCCTGAACTTCTTTAGGAAAATCATCCATAGAAGTACTTGTAGGGACAACTCTGGGTTTCCTCACCACAACAAACTGCATCTCCCGTTTCTTCTTGACCTCACTCAGGAGTTCCTTCCCACTCATGAAAAGTATGCTTGTGTTGGCCTCTTCATTTAATTTCTTCTCTTCTATTGGCAGCAACATGTGTGTTCTACCATTCTTTTCTAAAGTGTAATTATTTATTCTCCCATCATGAATGACATTCCTATCAAATTGCCATGGTCTTCCCAAAACAACATGACATACATCCATGGGAATTACATCACACAAAATCTCATCTCTATATCCACCTATTTTAAATTCAACAAGGCATTGTTTAGTTACCATTACCTGGTGTCCTTTTTGCAACCAGGAGACCTTATATGGACTTGGGTGTGAAGTTGTCTCCAACTCCAGTTTCTCTACCATCTCTATTGATACTAAGTTATCAGTGCTCCCACTATCAATTATCACCTTGCATACTTTGTCTTTAGTCTTGCAAGCTGTCCTGAATAAACTGTTCCTCTGTACTGGTTTGTCAACTTTTGGTTCTGGCTTCAAGAGAACCTTCCTCAACATCAAATATCTTCCATCTTCTTCTCCTTCTGCCTCAACATTCAACTTCTAATTTTCTGAAAAATGAGCTTCACCTCCTTCTTTCTTTTACTCGGGACATTCCCAAGACATGTGTCCTGTCTTTCCACAGGCATAACATCTTATCTCTCCTCCTATGCTTCTTCCTCTTCCTCTAGAAGAAATTCTTCCACCACTTTGTCTCCCTCGGGAATTTCCTCCTCTTTCTGAGTGACTGTGTGGTTTCTCAGTCTCATTCTTGGTATTATATGCCTTGTCATGGTCTACTCCCTCAACTTTGTTTGGGCTTCTGCCTCTACATCGTTGACTCTATTTTCTGGCCAACTTCTCCTCTTCCTTCAGTGCAATCTGATAAGCATTCTCTATTGTCCTTACTGACATCATGCTGATCTCATCCTGGATTTCATATCTCAAGCCATTTATATATCTGGCAAATTTTTCTTCATCTTTCTCTCTTTGTCTAGTCCTGATATTCAACTTGTATAACTCCTTTGTGTACTCTTTCATTGTCATACCCTTCTGTCTAAGGTTCTGCAACTTCTTGAATAGATTTATCTGATAATCTTTGGGTATGAATTTAGCCTTCAGCTTGGCTACCATTTTTTCCCAATACTTTATCTTCTATTTTCCTTTGCTTCTCCTCTCAAACTATAGTTCATCCTACCACAGTGTTGCATGTCCTTTCAACATGATGACAACATGTCTCACCTTCTTCTCCTCACCAACATATTCATAGTCGAACTATTTGTCCATGGATCTTATCCAATCCAAAAATTCTTCAGCATCCAAGTTGCCTTCATACATTGGGATGTCTATCTTGGCTCTAGCTCCCAATTTAACAACCACTCTCAGCAAGAATTCCTCAATTTTTTTTTCCCCTGCAACTTCTTCAACTTCTATTTCTTCACTTTCCACACCATTGATGTCCCCAACATCAGGTGCTCTCCTACGCGCTACTTCCATTGCCTCTAATATTGCACGAATCTCTCTCATTTCTCTTTCTACAATGCGATTGGCTATAGGTGGCTCCACACGTCTCCTTGATGGCATTGTGTTGATTGGTTCTCACACACAAAGTACAACTTCGAGCTCTTTTTCTCTTCTTGAAAACAATTTTAGGCTCTAATACCACTTGACACAGACCCCCCTACTCTCCCTCGGGACTGCTCGACCTCCCGGTCAAGGATTGTTAAATGTTATCGAGTTGGATTAGCTCCTCTATACCTTACTAGGCTCAATCTCAACCAAACACAGGCCTTGTTATCATACTCAGGGTTTTCACGGTCATGATTTGGTCGTTACCGATCTGTTCGTCGATCGACTATTCACAGAAATTGTGGGCTGCCAACGTACTCGCTCTTTATCGAGGAGATATGTCCCCAAAATATGAAAATTACTCACCCAAATCTTCTTTTTATCGTGGTCGTTGATCCCCTGTCCCGACGAGATCAATGGGGCTGGTAAATAGTGGGATGCGAACTAGCACATCCGCTAATTTTTCCTCCTGTCCCTGCAATGATCCCTCACCATCGATTCTTTGTTCTTAGATCGACGATTATCTGCGGGTCCTACCTTCTTAGCACCCTATTCCAAATATCACACTGGCATGTGCTAGCTCCTTCATCGCCTATGACCTTGGGTTGTGACCCAAGGATTAACCTCCTAGCGCTTCGCAAATTCAAAACCTTCAACCAGGGCCAGATCAATGGTCCTCGTCCTCCTTCATGATCAATGATCAAGATCCACTTTGGGACTCCGCGCTTAGGGAGTTCGGTTCTTTTGACATTCGATTTCCCATAGAGTATTCTATACCCAAAGTACACAATCTGTCGACGCGTGTCCTTCTAGATCCGACGACCACTATCCACTTCGACTCTTTGGGGTTCTGGAGTTTCAAACTCCTGCGTACTTGTTCCTCCCAGAGTGGTTTCACCCGAAGATGATGGATTCCCACCACGTGTCCTTCTAGATGATGGATGATCCCTGGCCTCTTAGGGACTTCGGTGAATCCTCACTCCTATGTGCATTTAGAGACTTAAAAATCATGCGCTTTGCCCAGATCCAACAATCTGGAACAATCCCACTCTCTCCTAGATGGATCTTAGCTGGTGACTCGTGAAACCTTCAGAGGTTCACTCCCTTTGAAGATTTCTTCCCAATATCTCTCTTGAGATTTATCTCTTAGACCCTTTGACTCCTCAGAGGGTTTACTCCAACACTTAGTCCAACTTCCAATCTGTGCACTCCTTGCAACAAATTCCTACGGAAGACTTAACGTCTTGCGAGTGACTATGCACACCTTGCAACGGTCCCTTTGCACTCCTTGCAAATGAAAGTTTCACGCTATCTCTTATGAGATTCTGAGTTGAAACAGACTCTGTCAACGAACTCTTTACGGACTATATGCACACCTTGCATGAACTCAATGAAGAAAAACAATTGAAGCTTATTCCAATGCTTCACAGTATCATATGCTTAATAACATAACTCATTCATTCATGGAAACAGAAAATAATAGGGAACTGTAAGCAGTAGCAACACCATGCATTGGATCAATTTTCCTCTGTTATATTAATTCAAATGTAAGTGGCTGTAGCTATGATAAAACAATAACTAAAATTTCAGTAACAACTAAATCACAGAAATCTCCTACTAATTTGCAGCAGCCTCATTCGGGCATACAACACCTCTATTTATCCCAGAGGGCTCCTAGGGTTCCTTTCGACTACTCGTCTTCTCGAAAAAAAACTAACTACTACTTAAGTTCCATTACATTAAAGTATAGGAGTGAAACTCCCAGATCACTCATGATCATTCATCTCCCAAGCATTTGATCTTCTTCAGTTTTCAATTAGTTCAAAAAGACTGACAGGAAACGCCAACGTTTAAGATTCCAAAATAATTCAAAAGGCACATTATGGAGCTGAGTTGTCCCTCCACATGTGCTTGCTGGTGATGCTCCTGCATCAATTTGTAATATTAAGAACACTGATATGGTGTTGTGCACTGAGGATAGTGCCAAAATAATGCGAGGTGGATGTAACACCCCAGGTTGTGACTCGTATGAACTAGAATGTATTATGCAATTGTGACTTTGGTTGGTGAGCCAGTAAAGTTGAAAGGGGTCAGAGTGCGTAGGAAATGTAATAATTCATATATATTAATAAAATACATCATTGGTTGCAAGATGAACAAGGAGAAGAGATAGGGGGCTATAATTCCACGAGAGAGGGGGCTGAGGGGATTCTCCTTTATTTTTAACTTTTATTTACCCATGTTTGGGGAGAAGTGGATGCATGAATATCGTGGGATAGACCACATTGTCTCTTAGGGAGCATGAGTCTCTTGGGAAGACCACTTCCTTGCTATTTAAACCCATCCCACTGGCTGTTTGGGGTTGCTCGTTCTTATGGTTCTTCTGGTGGAACATTCATTTGTTGTTCATGGTTGTTCACTCCTTGGTTCATTCTTGTCGATCATGGTTGCCTATCTTTTCCTAATTATTGTTGATTCATTTTCTATTGGTATGATCATATAAATGAATGGTTGAAGGAGGAGTGCCATTGCTAGATGGATTTAAAAAGTTATTGTCATTCTAGGAGGGAATGTATGCTTATTTGTATGAGGTTGATGGAAGTTTTGAAATAATTTTCCACAATTGATAATCCTTGGAGTTTCCAATATTGAGATTTCCTAACCAATAACACTAGATCCTTGGAAAGAAATTGGAATAGCCTGAGGGACTACATGGCAGAGAAAGGGGTTTATTTCTTTGAGTTGTGTAGGATGAAGGGGAGGAGAGATGGAAATTAGGATTGTTGTGTGGTTGGGAAAACCCGAGAGCTTGTTAGCCAACTGTTGTGTGTTTTAGATTTTTCCTAGGAGTCGTCCTTGTGGATTCATAGCCCTGGCTAGGGGATGACATGTTGTTGATAGTGAATGAAAAACAATGTCTAGGGTTGGGAGGAATGTCCTTGGCTTGCAACTAGTTGGTGAATGTTTACTTGAAATATAAGTGCTCTTTGTGTTTTCTGTATAATATATATTATGTTGTTTATTATTATCTATGAGAGAATGTGATTATGTTATGTTGGTTTGCTAGTTATTATTGTGAATGGCATGTTGAAGTATTATTTTATGGTTTAGCATGTTATTGGTTATTGCATGATCTTCATTTCTTCGATGGTTTCATGCTCTTGATTATTTAAAGATTGTAACAAAATTCAAAAGCAATCCAAGATGGTGCATTTTTGGAATAGTGTGGTTGAGACTAGTGGTCTGGGTACCTTACATACATGATATCTATATATACCTATTCACACACTACACATAAGGCCCTTTTACTATTAGGATGACCCTATTACCTATACATTTACACATTGCATGTACATTTAGCCCCATATATTCCCCCCTTGGGGTCATATCATATACATTTAACCCCATATATGCCCCCCTTGGGTCATAACACAGTGGCTTCCTATTTACCAAGCACCTTCAAGGATCATGCAGCTGATAACACACTTCACACCGAAGAATCCATTCTATGCACACTTAAAGATAATTGGGTTAGGGCTCAAAATTGATTAAAGAAACAAGCTTACCAACATCACTTAGATCATTCTTTTGTAGAAGGGGATCAAGTGTTTATTCACCTTAAATCATATAAATAAGTGTCCCTCCAAGGTAAAATCCACTAGAAACTAACAACAAAGTTCTATGGAGCCTATAAGATCATCCAACGTGTTGGATAGGTGTCCTACAAGATGGTTCTTCTAGCCCACTCCAAGATTCATCTAGTATTTCACGTGTCTTGTTATAATGTCTAGCTCTTGAATTCTTCTTTTCTATATGACTTTGTTCAATGCAAAAAAT
>JASDQU010345236.1:0-12419 GCA_032191745.1 Picea mariana
GCATAGTCAGTGCTACTGATTGTAACTGTTGAGTCTAAGAGGGAGTGTTAAATATATTGTATCCTCAACAGACTAACCGTACACTGCCAGCTGTACTGGACAGTTGTACTTTCTATTTCTGTCTTGCTTTGAGCATATATAAGCTCAGCTATTTCCTATTGTGAAAAGGACTTCTGAAGCTCTTCATTTATGTTCTGTACTTCTTCATACATTTGAATATACTATTCTTTTCTCTCTGCATTTCTCTGTCCTTCACAATTTATCACATTCTGGACAGCTTGATTTTGGTTCCGTTGCATTCCGATGATTTCCATAATTTTGAGTTATTATGGGTCATATTTTAATTAAATTCACTAAGGTTATAATGGGCATATCACTTGGAGAAACCTCTTAGTGTAATAGCTCATCAGAATCGGGAGGAAGAGTACTATAGGATAAGATGATGAGAAGTGACTTTCAGTGACCAGAGAAGCCAAAAAAACCTATAAATCACTTTTAAGAGTTAAAATGGTTAATTAATTAATTAAGTGATTTAATCAAGGAATAATAATTTTGTATTCGGCCTCTTGGCTTGAAGAGCTCTTAGAGCTTGGGGTTTTGAGAGTTTTGGTGACAAACCCTAGGATTGGTTTCGTGTTACAACGATACATGGGAAGAGATAACGATACATGGGAAGAGATCACTATAATTTTTTCATTGTGCTCATTGCTAGACGGAGATATATTTACTTACAGTGATTTCCTTCCTTCTTTGACTGAGTTTTTCAATGCTGGCGTTGAGCTTGATTTCAAAGGGTTGAATTGTTGTAGAGGTTGAAATGCTTGAGCGTGGACAACATTCCTTGTTGGTGGGTCGAATGTTTCACTACTGGGACAAGTTAATGACTGTGTGAGCTAAGTTCAACAAGCAGAAAAACGTGGGTCTTCTTCTTGAGCTATATGTTGGGAGTTAGGGACAATACTTGTGGGGAAAAAAGTGTTGTAGTGGAAGGAATGAGTCCCTTCATTGCTGAGCAGCATTCCCATTGTCTGTGAGTCGATTTTCTTATTGTCTCTGGCTGTAGGAGGTGTAGAGAGACAACCCAATATTATTGGCCAAGTTCATCTTCAGTGGACAAATTTCCTGTGGGAAGAACGCTGATATATGAGGCTGCGATCAATGTTGGATTGAGGTTAGTTATACAACCATCAACATTTCATATACTCCTATATCTCACAAGTAAATCTTTGTGAATTAGCAGTTGTTACTATTTTTCTTTGTGAATTAGCAGTTGTTACTATTTTGGAGATTTGCTGAAATAAAGAATATATATACATGTTGTATGTACACTCATATATATCAATTTATTAATGATGATTCCTTCGTATTTTTCATTGCAATATTTACTGTGTAAACAAAGGAATTTTTGGAAACATATAAGTCACACAAAACCATTATAAGTTATCCAACAGATTTAAGGGAATTTGACAGTAAAAGGATACCTCCAGCAAAGTGTTTGACAAAAGTCTACACTCATTAAACACACTTATTTGTTGCAGCAGTAAAGTAACTGTGATAGAAGAGGTTCATAACTTTACAGTGGTATTAGACCAAATATACCAAACATCAAATTCATTATATTTGTTATGTGCCCACTTTTTGAAAAATACATTAAGCTAGAGCAGAGAATAATTTTGGGAAAACATTATCTCTAAATTATCATCAATTGTTCCATTGCAAGAGATATTGAAATAGCACCAACAACAGTTTGTATACAAACTCTTTGAACAAATTTCTCAATGAAAAACCCTCAAACCCAGAAAAATTGTCTCAAACTCAAAGGGGTATCAAGTGGGTATCTTACAATGGTATCAGAGCATGGTCCTTTGCGGCTGTAAGGTTTTGAAGGGCAACATTGACAGCAAATACATGAGAAAGATGGAAAATCAGTTAGAACAGCAGGTGTTTCAGGTGGGAATGAGGTTATAGTCACTCCCTCACTTCAAAAACACTCTTCTTAAAATTCTCAAGCAAGTAGCAGAAATTTAATCTAAGGTGGGTCAGTCTCCTTCACAGGTTATGTTGGATGAAATACACCCATTAAGGGAAGCTCTAGTTATGCCAAAATTGTTGAGACATCAAGATGGAGAGGTATCACTTAGGGTGGCCATATGTATAAGTGAGATCACCAGAATCACAACGCAAAACGCTCCATACAAAGATGATATGTTGAGAGACACCTTCCAGCTTATTATTACTATTTTCTGAGGGTTGGATGATATAACTAGTTTCTTGTTTGGAGAGGTTTATCATTCTAGAAACGATGGCCAATATTGAGTCATGTGTTTTGATGCTAGACATTGGGTGTATTGACTTGATCCTTGAGATGTTTCACATTTTCCTCTTTGTTGTCAGTCGAGATCATCCAGAAAATGTGTTAACATCTATGCAAGTCATTATGACTTGTATTTTGGACGAGAGTGATGATATTCCAGAGCAGTTAGTATCACTTATACTAGCTTCCTTGGAGAGAGAAAAGGAGGAGGTTTCTTCAGCTAGACATAGACTTGCTATGAATGTAGTGGAGCAGCGTGCAAATAAGCTTCATCCATATGTGACTATATCATCTGGTGACACTAGCACATGGGATGAACAGGTTGATAGCAGAACAATGCATGAGGAGGAGTTGACATCTTCATCATGTACAGAGGCTTGTGATTATCTGGGTGCGAGTACACCTAAGTATGATGAGGTATTGACACTGGATGAGTCAACTTTGGAGACTGATATTATTTCGCAGGAGGTGCACATGACTGAGGACCAGAGTAGCACAATGGATACTGGGGAGCATTCTTATGGAGAGCCACACAATTTGGCAATGCAGCTGAAGGTTAGTGAGGATATGATTGCGGTATTTATGGGACACTTTGATGCTACACATGCACTGGTGGCAGATTATTGTTGGAGGGCCTCGATGGCACAAGATAATTCAGATGGGGGATTTTTCATTGATGACTTCCATACGCTCAGGGAGAGAATGACTGTGAAGAAGGATGACTACCAACAGTGGTTGATGGATAGGGATTAGTTATTGGAGGTTAGCAAGATGTATCACAGGGCACTGAGGGAACAAGAGGTTGAGGTGGACCGACTCACTCATGAGTTGGTGAGCACATGGAGATTTTAGAAGGCACACAGATATCCCTTAAAGAAACAGGGTCTAAATTAGAGGAGCTCCTTGAGGAGACTAGTCAGACATCCACTACATCTATCTCAGCAGAGAGTCTGACATATCATTCAACCACATTGCTAAAGGATGTTGGTGTCTTAGCAGTATAACACCAGTTGATGGAGGAGCATGGGGAGTACCCAGGATCACTGATGAGTATGGAGAGATATGATCAGGAGACGCAGGAGGATGTCCATGTGTCACAAGGACCACTCTTCATGAGGGGTTTTGAGACAGTTGGTCATACAGATTCTCATGAGGATTCCATAGCCAGGGATAGTTATGAGGACACTTCCATTTGTGTTCCGGGATTGACTAACCTTCATATAGAGGTTGACCCAGTAGTACACCCAGGAGCCATGAGGTTGCAGGAGTATACAAGAGATTACATGAGTATGCAAGAACATACAGTGATGAGTGGTAGTTCATAGAGACATACAGAGGTGTATAGTGGGATTTAGGAGGATGCATTAGATTACAAGGAGGAGATGTACTTTGTAAAGCATGGAGATTCCTCTCCCTTGTAGCAGCACACGGATCTAGGAGATCACCTTCACAGTAGCAACAGTAGTGATTATGGATGGAGAGTGATTAAGTCTCAGATGGTGGAGATACCTACGGTTGTATCTAATGGTTGGTGTTTAGGGATGAGTAAAAGTGATTATTTACCATGGGTGCCAGTGGACGAGCTTATGGTCAAGTCCTTGGGATTGACCAAAGCATATGATACTTTCCAGTCCTACAGTTGGTTGCAGATATTTATGATAGCCTTTCTCGATACCTTCATCATTGACAACAGCATAGGGGGATATAGATAGTGGCAGGGTTCATGGAGAGTTGGTAAGTTGAGACCACATGACAGGATTGTCTTTATTGCATACAACAAGATAGGGGTGGATCATCAGAGACAGACAGTTGAGGCCTTGGGCGTGATGGAGGGTATCTTAGGCCATGGGATAGATGATATCTCATAGGTTGATACATATTCATATTCTCATTGGGATGAGGATGGAGGGATTTTGACAGTTGCCAG
The DNA here is from genome assembly GCA_032191745.1 of Picea mariana. NCBI lineage: Eukaryota > Viridiplantae > Streptophyta > Pinopsida > Pinales > Pinaceae > Picea > Picea mariana. The sequence continues at coordinate 4,242 of JASDQU010345236.1, forward strand.
GAGGGAACATCATGAGTTAGTGGGGATTGGAAGTGATGGAATTCCAAATTTGACATGGGATCCGGGAGTCCATTTGGTTAGTAGCTTGCTTCATATTATGAGGATCCATTATGTACACTTTGAGAAGACAGTCATGATCAGAGTAGTGCAACATCAGCATGATGGTCCCTATCAGAGACTAGCATGGGACTCCAGGCTTACAGGGATGGGAATTTCCTTAACTAATGGAGACGAGTGGATCTTTGCAGGGGGAAGTCACTTTGACTTTCCAGTGAGCTTCAGTATTGGGGGGAGCATGTCACTTGTTTGTGATTTGTTGAGGTCTTGTAGTACCTCACTATGGAAACAACATGTTCAGACAATGGAGGTCGTGTTGGGGTTGTTACGGTCTTGGAGGACAGACTCATCTCGAGATGAGACCATTTGTTATTTGCAGAAGACTCATGGTATTGATGTGCTACAGTACTATATTTCACGAGGCATTGCAGTTCACATTCTGATATGGGATCCAAGGATTGGAGTTCTTTGTAGTTTAGTGTTTGATGGAGTTGAGTTTCGAATAGAGTGGTTGCTCGGGGATTTGACTAAGATTCTTTGGCCATTGATCATTCCACTTATTAGGACCATGTGGGTGTCATGCGTGGTGAGCACTTGAAGAGGCCACATCTTGAGGGGAGTCTACCTTTTGTTACACAGGTGGATATGGGACCCCAGTATCATATGTAGTTGGATTTAGTTATTGCTTTAGGACAAGCAATATTTTAGTAGGGAGAACTGTAATGTCCCCATTTTGGGACATTATTACATTACAGAGTGTTATGCCTAACAGAGTAGCCAAATAGGGGTGACAGCGATTTCGGGAGATATTGAGGGGTTTTATTGGGTCCGACTTGCATCGTTCATCATATTTCATCATCAGGATCCATTCCACACAACGTGGCTTTGGTTTTGTTGCATTCCAACGATTTCCATAATTTTGAGCTATTATGGGTTATATTTTAATTAAATTCACTAAGAAGGTCATAATGGGCATATCACTTGGAGAAACTTCTTAGTCTAATAGCTCATCGGAATCAGGAGGAAGAGAACTAAAGGATAATATGATGAGAAGTGACTTTCAGTGGCCAGAGAAGCCGAAAGGATGGATAAATCACTTTTAAGAGTTAAAATGGTTAATTAATTCATTAAGTGATTTAATCAAGAAATGATAAAATTAAAAAAAAAAAATCACTTGAAGAGAAAAGGTGAACAGGGGAGGTATAAAGGAGAGATAGGGGCCTCTATTCTCTCATTATGTTGATTGATTATTTTGTATTCGGCCTCTTGTCTTGGAGAGCTCTTAGAGCTTGGGGTTTTGAGGGTTTTGGTGACAAACCCTAGGATTGGTTTCAGTGTTGCAACGATACACCCTAGCTAGTTATTTTGTGGGAAGAGATCACTCTGATTTATTCATTGTGCTCATTGCTAGAGGAAGATATATTTACTTATAGTGATTTCCTGCCTTCTTTGACTGAGTTTTTCAATGGTGGCATTGAGCTTGATTGCAAAGAGGATTGAATTGTTGTAGATGTTGAGATGCTTGAGCGTGGACAACATTCCTTGCTGTTGGGTCTAATATTTCACTAGTGGGATGAGTTAATGACTATGTGAGCTAGGTTCAACAAGTAGAAAAATGTGGGTCTTCTTCCTGAGCTATCTGTTGGGATTTAGGCGCAATACTTGTGGGGGAAAAAAGCATTGTAGTGGAAGGACTGAGTCCCTTAATTGTTGAGCAGCATTCCCATTGTCTGTGAGTAATTTTCTTATTTTCTCTGGTTGTAGGAGGCGCAGAGAGACAACCCAATATTATTGGCCAAGTTCATCTTCAATTGGGACAAATTTCCTGTGGGAAGAATGTTGATATGTGAGGCTGTGATCAATGCCCGATTGGGGTGAGTTATACAGCCATCAACATTTCATATACTCCTATATCTCACAAGTAAATCTCTGTGAGTTAGCAGCGATTACTATTTTGGATATTTGTTGAAATAAATACTATATATACATGATGTATGTGCACTGACATATATCAATTTATTAATGATGGTTCCTTCATATTTTCCATTGCAATATTTACTATGTAGACAAAGGAAATTTTGGAAATAATTACTTGCATATAAGTCACACATCTCATTCAGAAAACCATTATAAGTTATCCAACAGTCTTAAGGGAATTTGACAGTAAAAGGATACCTCCAACAAAGTGTTTGACAAAAGTCTACACTCATAAAACACACCTATTTGTTGCAGCAGTAAGGTAACTATGACAGATGAGGTTCAGAACTTTACAGTGGTATTAGACCAAATATACCAAACAACAAAGTGGATGAATATACCAAACATCAAATTCATTATATTTGTTATGTGCCCATCTTTTGAAAAATACATTAAGCTAGAGAAAAGAATACTCTTGGGAAAACATTATCTCTGAATTATCATCAATTGTTCCATTGCAAGAGATATTGAAATAGCACCTACAACAGTTTGTATACAAACTGTTTGAACAAATTTCACAATGACAAACCCTCAAACCCAAAAACATTGTCTCAAACTTAAATGGGTATCAAGTGGGTATCTTACAGTGGTATCAGAGCATGGTCCTTTCTAGTTGTGAGGTTTTGAAGGGCAGCATTGACAATAGATACACGAGAAAGATGGAAAATCAGTTAGAACAGTAAGTGTTTCAGGTGGGAATGAGGTTATAGTCACTCCCTACTTCAAAAACACTCTTCTTAAAATTCTCAAGCAAGCAGCAAAAATTTTATCTAAGGTGGGCCAGTTTCCTTCATAGGTTATGTTGGATGAAATACACCCATTAAGGGAAGCTCTAGTTATGCCAAAGTTGTTGAGACATAAAGACGGAGAGCTGTCAGTTAGGGTGGCCATATGTATAAGTGAGATCACCATAATCACAACAGCAAACGCTCCATACAAACATGATGTGTTGAGAGACACCTTCCAGCTTATTATTACTACTTTCTGAGGGTTGGATGATATAACTAGTCCCTTGTTTGGAGAGAGGGTAACCATTCTGGAAATGATGGACAAGATTGAGTCATGTGTTTTGATGCTAGACATTGGGTGTATTGACTTGATCCTTCAGATGTTTCACATTTTCCTATTTATTGTCAGTGGAGATCATCCAGAAAATGTGTTAACATCTATGCAAGTCATTTTGACTTGTGTTTTGGATGAGAGTGATGATATTCCAGAGCGGCTAGTATCACTTATACTAGCTTCCTTGGAGAGAGAAAAGGAGGATATTTCTTCGCTAGACGTAGACTTGCTATGAATGTAGTGGAGCAGTGTGCATATAAGCTTCATCCATATGTGACTATATCATCTGGTGACACTAGCACATGGGATGAACAGGTTGATAGCAGAACAATTCATGAGGAGGAGTTGGCATCTTCATCATGTACAGAGGCTTGTGATTATTTGGGTGCGAGTACACCTAAATATGATGAGGCAATGACACTGGATGAGTCACCTTTGGAGACTGATATTATTTCGCAAGAGGTGCACATGACTGAGGACCAGAGTAGCACAACAGATACTGGGGAGAATTCTTATGGAGAGCCACACAATTTGGCAATGCAGTTGAAGGTGAGTGAGGATATGATTGTGGTAGCTATGGGACACTTTGATGCTACACATGCACTGGTGGAAACTTATTGTTGGAGGGCCTCGATGGCACAAGATAGTTCAGATGGGGTATTTTTCATTGATAACTTCCATACGCTCAGGGAGAGAGTGACTGTGATGAAGGATGACAACCAACAATTGTCGATGGATAGGGATTACTTATTGCAGGTTGGTGAGATGTATCACAAGGCACTAAGGATCAGGAGGTTGAGGTGGACCGACTCACTCATGACTTGGTGAGCACATGGAGATTCTTGGAAGGCACATAGATAGCCCTTCAAGAAACAGGGTCCAAATTAGACGAGCTCCTTGAGGAGACTAGTCAGACATCCACTACATCTATCTCAACAGAGAGGCTAACATATCATTCATCCACATTGCTAGAGGATGTTGGTGGTTTAGCGGTAGAACACCAGTTGATGGAGGAGCATGAGCAGTACCCAGGATCACTGATGAGTATGGAGAGATATGATTAGGAGATGCAGGAGGATGTCCATGGGTCACAAGGACCACTCTTCACGATGGGTTTTGAGACAGTTGGTCATAAAAATGCTCATGGAGATTCCAGAGACAAGGACAGTTATGAGGACACTTCCATTTGTGTTCCAGGATTTACTAACCTTCATATAGAGGTTGACCCAGTAGTACACGCAGGAGCCATGAGGTTGCAGGAGTATACAGGATATTACATGAGTATGCAAGGACATACAGTGATGAGTGGTAGTTCACTGAGACATACATAGGTGTACAATGGGATTCAGGAGGATGCACTAGATTGCAAGGAGGAGATGTACTTTGTAGAGCATGGAGATTCCTTTCCCTTGCAGCAGTATATAGATTTGGGAGATCACCTTCAAAGTAGCAGTAATATTGATGATGGATGGAGAGTGATTGAGCCGCAGATGGTGGAGAAACCTATAGTTGTACCCGATGGTTGGTATTCATGGATGAGTACAAGTGATTATTTACCATGGGTGTCAATGGACGAGATTTTGGTCAAGTCCTTGGGATTGACCAAAGCTTATGATACTTTCCAGTCCTATAGTTGGTTGCAGATATTTATGATAGCCTTTCTTGATACCTTCATCATTGACAACAACCCAACGAGATATAGACAGTGGTAGGTGACATTGAGAGTTGGTAGTTTGAGCCCACATGACAAGAGTTTCTTTATTGCATACAGCAGGATAGGGGTGGATCATCAGAGACGGAAAGTTGAGGCCTTAGGTGTGATGGAGAGTATCTTAGGCCATGGGATAGAGGATATCTTTGCAAGTAAATCAAATATCCTTGGAGGGCCATCCATGGATGATGGAAGTGACATCGAGAGGGAGCCCGAGACTAGGAAGATGAAGGACTAGATTGCTACCTTGGAAAGGATTGTCAAGCAGATGATATAAACATTGTGCCAACATGGTGCATTGACCTTATGGAGACTAGGATGGACAAGATGAAGTGTGGGTTTAACCAAGCCATTCAGGAATGTCAATCAACTGCAAATCTGATGACCGACACCTTGACGAATGACATTCATGGTAGACTCAAGGAAAGATAGGAATTACTTGCAACAATTTCATAGAAGTTGAAGGACCAAGATGACACCATCACATTGTTGAAACGATATTTGGGTAATGGAAAGAGTTATGTTTTCATGCCAATCATGATCAAGATAAAGGAGCCTGAGCCATATGACGGAACTTACAATGCTAAGTTGTTGGGAAACGTTTGTTGGGACATGGAGCAATACTTGGAAAAATTGAATGGAAGTTCGGATGAATCTAAGGTGAACATTACAGCAATGTCCTTGACAGGAGTCACTATGCTTTGGTGGAGGAACCAAGCGGGAGACTTAGAAATAGGGAAAACCATTGAAAAGATTTAAAATTGGGCAAAGATGAAGGCAACCTTGAAGGCACAGTTTGGTCTAAGGAACCAAGCACGAATCGCAAGGAATCAGTTGTTGGCTCTCAAACACACTGGTAAGATCTAAGCCTACATCAAGGAGGTCACAAGACTCATGTTGGAGATCAAATATATGTCGAAAGAAGATAGAATTTTCCACTTCATGAATGGCCTGCAACCATGGGTGCAAAGTGAGTTGTGACGGTAGAATGTGCATATTTTTCCAGCAATGATCATCGCAGCAGAAAAGTTTTTGGACTTTCGGGTGAACTGAAGACATGTCCTAGGAACAATGAGGACACCCAAGGTGAGAAGTAGTAGAAAGGGAGGGGAGAAAAGAAGGACAAGGGAAAGGCGAAGTCTTCCAAGGGCAAGGAAGACAATCCCAAGCAAATGGATGTAACAAAAGAGAAGACGTCGATTTCATGTTGGATTTGTTCCAAGGAGCACTATGTGAAGAACTGTCCCTTGAAAAAAAAATTGAATGCTTTGAAGAAGGAAGACAACCCATATGTTGGAGTCTGTACGTCTTGAATGTTATCATGGAAGGTGAAACCACTTAGACCCAAGAGAAATACAAGACAAAACTTTGTTATGTGCAAGTCAAACTCAATGGGAAGTCAATGTTAGCCATGGTAGATAGTGGGGAAACTCATAACTTCTTAAGGGAAGATAGGGCGCGGAGGCTCGGATTGCAGCCTAAACCAACACAGACAACCTTCAAGAAAATGAACGAAAGTTTGGAGAGAGTTGTTAGTGTGGCCAAAGACATCTCATTGAAGCTTGGTGATTGGTCTAGAAAGATGAGTTTCACCATTGTTCCCATGGACAATTTTGAAGTTGTGTTAAGACAAGAGTTCATGAGGAATGAAAAGCCAACATTGATTCCTCACATGAACAGTTTGGCCATTTTCTCAAAATAAACTCCATGTTTTATTTCAACCATAAGGAGGAAGGAAGGAGGCACGTGAATGTCTTCCTTGTAGATGGTTGTTGAAAATAGCTAGAGCAAGCTACCTTGTGGAGATGAACCTGGACAAAGTGGGATGATGGTTGGACGATCTAATGCAGAAAACGAAAGGAATCTCGTGTCAGTGTAACGAAGGCTTGTTGATTGATCCAAAATATATTTGCAGAACGAAATGAATACAGATTATTATCAAAAGATGCTTAACACAGAATAACATATATACAATAAAATTGGTTTCTATTCAATAAGGAAATAAGATGAAAATGTAAAATGCAGCGGAAACAAGCTTGCTAGAATGGTGGTGGCTTATCTCTGAGAAGAGATGTGACGGTTGTGCTCATTCGCAAGAAGATGATTATAAAGAGGATTTGAAGGCCTTTTTACAATAAATAGGAATGTCAAAAACCATAGAAATCCAAAAAACCTAACCCTAGGAGATGAAGCGCCAAAAATCATGTGGGCCCCGTTTGGGTAAGTTGGTACATCAACTTCTCGGGGTCGTAACTTTTGCATACGATCTTTGTTTTAGGTGAACGGTAGCCCGTTGGAAAGTTCTATATGAGGACTACACATTTTGTTTCTATCTATCAATGGTTATTTTGATTGTGGTGAGCCCTAAAAAATGTTGTTTAGGGCCTCAAAACGACCCCGCAAGTCAAGGACCCGAAAACTAGGGGAAAAACTGTCAAACTGGAAAACTACCAAAATGAGCAAGTTGGAATAGGTGGGAGGTTGCCGACATCCATTTGGATCAATCCTCCCCCTTTAGGAATAATTTGTCTCCATTGCGTTGATTTCCCCCATCAAATGAGAAAATTTCTACTGAATTTGGCCCTGGGTGAGCCACTTACCTTGGTGCAGAAGATGCCTTGCTTTAACAACTCGATAAACCTGGATCCTTTGTTGGAAAGTTCCCTTTATCTGTTTGTCCACAATCTAATCAATGGATGCTTGTTTTATGCAGTCGGGGTTGAGCTCTGTTGGTGTTAGTTGTTCTGCTATCTTTGAGGTGTCCAATAATGGTGGGAAATACGGTCGAAGGATATCCACGTTGAACACTGGGTGCAAGCCAAGGAAAGGAGGAATGTTGAGCTCAAAAGAATTATCACCCACAGCCTTGGTGATGGTGTACGGCCCATAATGAGGTGGGAAAAGCTTTCAATGGGCTCTTGTAAGGCACTGTTTCTGCAAGTGCAACCAAACTTTGTCGCCCACTTGAAACTTATGTGGCACCCGGTGTTGATCATGGAACTACTTGTACTTATCATTGAACTTATGTAGGATATCCTAAACCTATTGTCGGATTTTATGGATCTGCTCAATGAACCGGGTGGCTTTGTCAACTTCAGTTGGAGTAGAAGATGATTTGGCCAAGGTGACTGCAAGGGGTAGTGCAGCATCTATGGGACCCAATGGTTGGAATCCCAACCCCACCTTAAAGGGACTATGGTCGGTTAAGCTATGCAGGGCTCGATTGTAGCTATGCCAAACATAGGGGAGACACTCATCCCATGTGTGAGGGTTGTTATCCACATTTTTGGTTATCAAGATGATGACATGATAATGACATGGTGATAGATGATCTAGCTCTTCTTTAAGATCATTTTCATGAAGAAAGTTAC
>JASDQU010345240.1:0-12446 GCA_032191745.1 Picea mariana
TAATTTAAATAATTTAAATTTATATTTAATCAAAATAAATTAATAAAACTATCATTTTCCCTTTTATCATTATTATTATATAATATTTTTTCTCTAATTATCATTAACATTATACATAAGAATATAACATTTTTTACTTTTTATCATTATTATATATAATACTTTTCTTTTATTTTTTTAATCATTATTATTATACATGATAAAATGTTCTTCCATATTATTATTAGACATAATAGGTTGTCTCACTTTTATTGATAAAGGCCACTTTTCATATAATAATAATATTCCATTTTTAAGGTTACCCTCCTTGTTTAAGGGACAAGGGATCTCCCTCTGGATTTGAACTTGTGATCTCTTAAGAGGAAACATTGTTCTTAACCATTAGACCCACTCAAGATGTATACTTTATTAGAGGCAATTATATCAAATTAATAATTTATTAGAGACAATTTATCAAGTTATCATATTATATAGATTATATTTAAAATAAATGTTTAATGATGATAATAATTATTGACATCCATTAAGACTGAATTGGTCTACCACATCTTAGTAGGGTAAGTGATTACTTGTGATTCTTTAGAATTTTGTTTCTGTGCTCGAAAAGCATTAAGAGAAGCTTTCCAAGATCCTCATACTTTTGTTGAGTTAAGAGGTTAGGAAGGTTGGTAGTGTGACAAATATTTTGAAAATGAGATCTAATATGGGTATAGTCTGGACAATCTAAGAGAGTGATTTTCATCTTAAACCTTCTTAGTGTCACAAAGGTGACATGCTCTTTCATCCCATGGTATTTTAAAAATTGATCAACTTCTTAGAGTAAATAATTAAATATAACTAAATTGGTTTTGAGAGATGATCATAAACATCTTAATATTATGATATTAATTATATATAAATAAAATTAAATAAGATAAAATAATAAAATGTAACAAAGTTAATATTATATATGGAATCAATTAATAAAAGATTAAATTGTTATTTTTATTTTTAATTAAAATAACGGTCAATAAAAATTAAGATCTCAAATGTCAAATATGTACACCCATAAAGTTTATTGTCCCACAAACAATGAGATTTAAAAAATATTTTTGGGAGCAACCTCAGCTTAGTTATGCCATGCATCATCCCCTTAAAAATGATCTTAAAATAAAATTTGATTGTTATTATTATTATATAAGTTGTGATATTCCAAAAAAATCATTATACTAAAATTATATTCAGATTGATATAATTAGTATATATAGAAAAAATTTAAATTTATATGTATTTTTAATATTATGTAATTCTCTTAGCTAAATTCATTGGGAATTTTGGGCTTTTTGCACAGTTTAAATAAGTATTAGAATTTGTTCTTCAATGAAAATGGAAATCCATCTATATGGGGTTTCATTCATAATTAATATATGACTAAAAACCAAAGGAAGTTTTTAAGATTACAAAGGGTACAAAGTTATATCGTAGAAAGTCATGAAAATAGTAAGATAAATACTCTTTAATTGAAAGAAAATCTTACTCTTATTATTCACCGAATCCTGTTTGGTAAAGAATTTGTTGATATTTAATTTGTACGATTAAATTAATTTGTTCGGTGAATAATTTGTTGATATTTAATTTGTACGATTAAATTAATCTGTTTGGTGAATAATTTGTTGAATGAGGTGCGGCCACCTTTTAGTTGCGGCAAAGGATTTAGAGATTTTGACGTCCACTCAGCTGATAAAATTAATCCTCAAAGTTACAGCGTAGGTTTCGTAAAAGTTTTGAGATATTGATGTCCACCCACCTGAATCAAAATCAATCAATCTCACAGATAGGTCTCTTCAAACTTTAAATCACAGATAGGTTTCTTCACTCTAAACTTTAAAGGCCATCAATTTAATTTTTTTTTTGGGGTTTGATTGATTGATTTAATTTTTTTTGTTTTGATATTTTGGTTTGATTGATGGTAGAACAAAGGTTTGGAATCTGAATTGTTCTACAAATAATCTTCAAGAAACAAATCATATTAGCAGGATTTAATTAAAAATATTAAATATATATTAATTTAAAATATTTATAAATAATTTTTTTTAAATATATTAATTTAATTAATTAATTTTTTTTTACATTTTAATAAATTAATCATAATTTAATAATTTAATTTGTTTAGTAAAATTATTTTTATTTTTATTAATTAAAAGAATAATAGATTCAGTTTGGTTAATCATCATAAAGTTTTTTTAAATCTTAAATTATTATATATATTATCATAGTTCCATAATTTTGAATTTCAAACATGTCTCAAACTTATTCTAGAAGTTTTAAGAACTTGGAATTGGTAGAAACATTTAAAATTCTTCAGGAATGATTTTTGAAACTTGAGAATTTGTTTGGAAGTTTCAACCTCAAAGAAATAGGAGCTCAAAGAAATAGGAGCTTGGTAACAAGTTTCCAAATAATAAAATTATATTTATAATTTTTGGTATCAATAAATACCAATTTTAGATATATTAAATTAAAATGTAAATATTTGTATTCCATTGTTACAAACACATAATTTATTATAAATCTTTTTATTACATTTATTGAAAATATCACTATAAAATAATCACTAAATTACACTTAAATATTATTTCAAAAATTATTTAAAAAAAAAAAAAACATAGTACTACTCTTTTTATAGTTGTGGATATGAAAAACTTTTAATGTTTTCCTTCAATCTCACACTAAAGATAAAACTCAAATAAATCAATACATTCTCCATGGCAAGGACAATTTGTTTGACTCTATTGTTGCCATTACCCAACCATATCATTGACTTTTATTGTATTTTCATATTACAAGAGTAGTACTATTTATCTTTTTCCAATTGAATAATGCTTCAAAGTTAAGAAGATGTTTGAAGTTTATACATGTAAAGTTTAATTTTAAAAAGATGTTAAAATTTTATAATGTATTTTGTTTCTCATTTTCTAATCTAATCTTTATGGATATTAATGTTTTGAGGAAACTTCTACTCAGAGGTTCCCACTACTTATTATTTTAGCTTATTAAATATTTTTATTATTTAAAATAATCTTTTAAAATCTTAAATTATTATAGATATAATTTTAACGGTGTTGGCTAAAAGTTTTACCTTTTCAGTTTTTTTGCCAGAATCTGACGATGTAAATTTGGATAAAATTGTTATTTTCTCTTGTTTAAATTGCATTTTTGTATGCATTAACAGATTCAACGTGTTGAAAAACCTCGGCGGCACTCAGACTATAAAAACTTGGCCACTCAAATCTATAGATACAACCATTCATCACCTGATTTCGGGCAAAATCAAAAAGAAAAAATTGTTGGAAAACAACCAGAAGGTAGAACATTGAGACTACTGTTTATTTTAACTTTGTTAAATATTTTAGTTATTTAAAGAAACTAATTCACAGAGATACAAGAGGTAATAATATCTCTCTTCGAAACCACTGAATAATGGCTCAATGAATATGCAAAGTAAATTCTTAAAGAAAAGATACCATCAGATATTTATGTGGATATGAACATAAAAATTAGAATTCCATGGATGGGGTGTAACCAAGCTCTCATGTTCCTGTATTTAGCTAGGAGGAGTGGTACAGGCAATGAGTCCATAGGTGGCACCCTCACTCGCTTTGGACGTTGCTACAAATTTCTTGTCATCGTCTCTAGGGATCACTGTGTTTCATTATGACTCTATATCCCAGTGAATCGAAGGGTCATGGGTATTGATGGCAGGGATCGAGGGGAAAATCACCATGATAATAAGGACCACTCTTGCGACTTGGATGATGAGAGGTCTATACACCCGAAGCAATTTTGTGTTGATGATGATTACAATTAGGGTAGGCTGATAGGTGAGTCTGAAATCCTTCATGACCTGGAAGATTGGCTCACAATATTGCATAACGCAGAAATTCATGACAATATTTATCCATGAAAGTAGGGTATGACTGCCGGAGGAAGAAATTTTAGTTCCTTGTCAGTTAAATAGAAGCAGATATGACATGGTTTTAATTTTTTCATCGTTGCCCTGCTATTGTTCTGGTATATGTTATGTTTTTCCTAGGACTATGTTTAGTTCTCCACTTTCTCTTATTTACATTGTTATGGGTCCACAAGGATGCAAACCGCGCACCGCCAATGTTGGCTCATTACAGGTTGCACAGGTCATGATTGCAACAAGAAATTACTATGTAGCACAAAGTTCCACTGAGCATATTTATACTGACTTGTTTTTTGAGGACACTAGTGAGCAAGTTATCTGTTTATGATACATGATGATTGTGTCTTTCTTATGAGTTATATTTTGATGTCATTGTGATCATATGTTAAATTTTAGATGGATATATGTATCGACAGTTATTATTGATGAGTTTCCCTAAGTGTGCAGAATACATGATAGGTTGATAATGTTGATGGGATCAACGAACTTCCGTGGAATCTGGATTGAATTAGGGAGTGGATCTATATTTTGGTTTGAGTATTGATTATACACATGAGATTATATGATGATTTTAGTATGGATGTTATGTATATGGATATTGATATTTTTTTTATCAGTGGATGTAGGCTTGGTGACACTTGCAAATCCGACTTACATAAGGAGTAAAAGGGTCATACACAGAAACCAGATAGTTGAAGGAGAGGTGTGGCAATGTCCCTGTCACAACCTACTAGCACTCTCATCATGACATGAACTGTAGGTTAATGATTACCTAGTTCGATAGGTCCATGATGTTGTGAGGGAATATTAAGAGAGTTGCTCATGAAGAAATCTAAGGGCTGTACAATAAGGAGAAATCTTTATTTGTTATAAGCCCTTATTCTCTCACAAGGTCGACCAAGTGNCCAATCAAAGATGAGTGACACCCTTCAAGCATGGAGTTGCATCTTGAAGGGAACGTTGCATAATCAAATGTGAGTAACCAAAATATTGAAGGCTTATAAAATAAAAATAAAATACTTAGACTATGTCAGAAAGAGTATGCAAATGATTATAAAATTAAAAACAAGAAATAACAAAGAGTATAAGTCTAAAGAGGCTTGTTTAAGTAAATCATAAAAATAGAATAAAAGAATTAGACTAGCAATTTAATTGAATGAAGAAATAAGAGTAAACTTGGGTAAATGCACATGTGTGCATGAAAATAATAAAAAGGATTTATAAACAAAAATAAAATAAAACATGAGAGAATAGGTGGTCCACATAGAGTAGCATCTTAAGTCAATCTACCACTAATCCTAACTAAAAGAAAACTCTTAATTCAACTCAAACTAAAATCTAGTTAGGGGACACAAGATAAATAAGAGATTGGAGAACTAAGAGACATCTAATAGGAAAATTGGGCACACATTCCGGAATATGAGGGAAATTGAATTTTAAATATAATAAAAAGAAAAATTACTTGTGAAACTTGGCGAGAGTGTGACACATGTAGTGGGTGAATAATCCTTTAATTAAATTATTAAAAATTAATTATTTGTGCATGAGGACATGTGTCATTAAGAATTTTTCTATAAAAGAAATGGAGAGAAAGGGAAAGGGATCTCACTTTGTTAGTATTGTTATGCTACTAAAAATTTTTCTCGACTAAGTTTAATTTTAAAAGTTGGGATTCCAAAACTTGGCAAAGAGTGGAAGCTTGTCCTTGTGAGAGATGTTTTGATACTATTGAAATTATTTTTTATGTGTGTGGCCCCTTTGTGGCTTGAGGGGCTAAAGGAAAAGAAGAGTATCCCTAGCATTGGTTGGGAGGTACCATAGACATCAATCGTCGACTCTTTCTCGTTACTATATTTGATCATTTAGTTAACATATTGATGTAGTAATTTGACCTCTATATTTAAAAATGTTGATTAGTAACCTAGTTGTTTCTATATATGTAATTTACTGACATGAGAAAATGGAGTTTTCCTTCTTTGATCGCTATGATGAGATTAAATTATAAATTGGAAAATGTACCAAGATTTCCTTTCATATTTTAGTAACAGAGATGATTTTAAGGATGAAAATTTATTTTAAAATCTAGAAACCTTCGCGAATATTACTAATCCTTCATATGTAATTTTTGGCGATATTTTTGTAAAAATATTCAAATTTCTAAGTATTTTAAATAGTTTTTATAATTTTTTGGCAATTTTTAAGGTAAAATGATTTTGTCCTATAGAATTTGGGTGAATCATTTTTAAAATAGCGAATCTCATTTTTGGAAAAACCATGGAAAATTAGCCCATGAGCGAAATTTAGCCCCTAAAATCATCCCTATTTAGTAATATTGTGATCCAGATTGAAAACAATTGACTCTCTTAATGGATTTTTGAATAGAATTACTTAGTACAAATACAAATTCAAACAATATAATAACCGAGACTAATACTAGTTTATATATATATATATATATAAATTAGTATTAGTCTTAGTTATCTTATTGTCCATGCATTACATAAATCACTGGTAAATCCTGATTTGTTCAGGATTTAGCCATAATTTCAATGATGATCAGTTAATAGTATTTTATGTCTAGGTTTATTTTACTCCTTTACAAGTCATTGTCCACTTATGACAGACCTTACCGCTAAGGTGTATCTCTTCCTGGACTCGAATGGGTCGACTTGTAACGTACCCGAGAAATTATGTCGATTCACTACTTGGATATTTAACTGAGTAAACCATAATATCCCTTCATTAAATGATAAAATTTTTGGAGACCTACGTATAAGTCTCACATGGTGATGTTGTTGAGAGGAGAAGACTACTTATCAAGAACAAGTTGTTGTTGGCGATGTGGTAGGTATGCTGAGATCCTTTCATAGGATGTCAAAGGCATTGATCAACCACCTAGATCAAGATAAGGGTAGAGCATGTGTGCCCAATGAGGGTTCACAACTCACTCCAGTAGGTAATAGTAGTATACATAGAGATCTTGAGAAAGTGAAATTTCTCGAGTTCTGGAGTGCCACAGACGTCTTAGCCGCTGAGGCTTGGTTGGAGAACATGGTGATGTTCCTTGCACTACGAAAATACACCTCCAACATGAAATTCAACATGGAGGTATTTTGAATGAAGGGGTGTGCTCTTCCTTGGTGGAAGACACTCCTACCTCAACTAAATATGGTCATTGAAGATGTTTCATGGGAATTGTTTGAGGATCGATTCCAGGAGAGATATTTGTTGGATGAATTCATTGAGGGCCAAATTAATGATTTCAGCACCTTACGACAGGGTATTCGTATGATACTAGAGTATGAGGCTAGGTTCATGGAGCTACTTAGATATGAACCACATCTGAACAATGAGAAACTAAAGGTTAACAAGTTTTTTTTCAACCTCAACTTCAACACCCATGCAAAAGTGAGGATCTTGATGCCTCAAACATTGCACAATGCAATTCAGAAGGATTTCATTGCTAAACAAGATATAAAAAGTGGGGTCAGGGTAGGACTACTTCTATACAAAATAGAAAGGCGACATCGAGAGCGCAATAGCATCAGACACCAATTACATAGACTTATGGGAAATGTAATACTCCTAGAGGACCTGTATTTTCGACACCATACCGACAGAATCCTCAATAGAGGACTCCTTATAGAGCACCATAGAAGAAACAACAATAGTGTCATCTATAGCAGTAGCAACATTTTATATCTTGTCCACAACACATATTAGTAAAAAAAAATCCTAGGCCAGTAGCTTCTACTTATGGGACTAAGAGCATCAGACCAAAGAATGGATGTTGGACATGTCGAGAGCCACATTACCAAAGAGACTATCCTATTGAGAATGTAAGATCTTATGGATCAAAAAGACCTATGACAATTGGAGATTTGGGAAAGGCCCATAGGATACATGCAGCGATGAATAACTGCCATGCCTAGAATCACTCCACTGTGCTCAAGACGTCAGGTATGATTGTTGATCAACATTTTAGTATTTCAATAGAACCAAGAGCTACTGAAAGTTTTATATCTAGTGTTGTGCTTAAAATAATTAAGGTGAAGGCAGTGGAACAAGATGAGTTTAGACATGTGAAAATGACATTAGATTCCAAGAAAAATGTTGGAGAAAAAGTTAAGGATTGTAACATTAACTTGGGTGACTTTGTGACAAGTGTAAACCTTTATGTTACAATATTGGGATATTATGATATAGTGATCGGAATGGATTGGTTATAATCGTATGATGTGATACTTAACTGCAAGAGAAAATGGTTAATCTTAATAGATGATTTGGGACAGAGTAGAGTAATTGTAGGAAGAAACTAGGGAGTGTCATTGAGGTTTATTTCTTCCTTACAATTAAAGAAAAATATGCGCAATGGGTGTAAGCTATACACCATTTTATCTTTTAATGAAAAGGGGGACAAAGAAGGATTAGAAAATAGTCCTTTACTATCAAAATTTTCCGATGTATTTCTTGAGGAATTACCAGGTTTTCCACCAGAAAGAGAATTGGAGTTTACCATAGATCTAAAACCAAGAACTAAACCTATTTCAAGGACTATACCAGATGTCCAAACAAGAATTACAGGAGTTGAAATGCAATTGAAGGCTTTTTTAGAATTGGGACTTATACATTCAATTGTGTTGTAATGCGGTGCGATAGTTAATTTGTGAGAAATAAGGATGGATCGTGGAGGATTTTTATTTACTACCATCAATTGAACAAAGCTATGATCAAGAACCAATATTAGTTTCCAAGGATTGATGATTTGTTTGATCGGATGAAGGGAGCAATGGTGTTTTAAAATATCAACTTATCAGGATATCATCACTTGCATATTAAAGAGGAAGATATCCCTAAGACCACATTTAAGATGAGATTCAGACACTATGAGTTTATTATTTTACCATTTGCACTGAACAATAGCCTAGGTGCGTTCATGAGTTTGATGAATGGGGTATTCTACAATTCATTGATGATTTATTGATTTATTCTCGGACAATAGAAGAGAACGATAAACACTTGATATTGGTTTTACAGTGTCTAAGAGAAAACAAGTTGTACAAGAAGGTGTCAAAATGTTCGTTTTGCCATACGAAGATTCATTACTTGGTACATACTATATCTAGGGAAGGTATCATTGTGGATCTAGCGAAAGTAGAGGCTATTATGGAATGGCCAACACCAATGAACGTACAAGTAGTACATATTTTTATGGCGTTAGCAAGTTATTATTGATTCTTCTTTGAAGGTTTTTCGAAGATAGCAAATCCAATTACGGAATTGCATAAGAAAAACAAGAAATCCATATGGAGAGAGAAATGCACGAAATAATTTCAAAATATTAAGGAGTTGTTAACAACAACATCGATATTGAAGGTTCCCGACATGGTAAAGGAATTCTTGGTATGCACGGATCCATCCAAGGAAGGTCTAGGTTGTTTTCTTATATAAGATGGTCAAGTGATTGCTTACATTTCAAGGAAATTAAGAAGGCATGAAGAGAATTACACAACATACGATTTAGAGTTACTAGAAATTGTTTATGCCCTGAGATTTTGGAGACATTATCTTATTGGATGAAAACTTGAGTTAAATACTAATCACTATGGATTAAAAAATATGTCTTACTCATAGTGACTTGAACGTGCAACAAAGGAATTGGTCAAGATTTCTTAGTGAATATGACTTTGAGATTACTTACATTAAAGGAACAATGAATAGAGTAGCATATCTATTGAGTTGAAGACCATGCATATTCTCAGTAATACCTCTTAAGAAAAATATTCAAGAAATGATTCTAGACTTACAGATAGGCAATGATTGGTACAAGGAAGTTAAGAATAAAACCGGACAAGATACCATGATGGTACCAGGGTATGAAGTTTATTCATTTAACAAAGATGAATTGTTTAGGTAGAGTGACATAATTTAGCTACCACCTAAGGAAGAATTAAGAAGTTTGATTTTAAGCGAGGCTCATCAAGCAGTATACATGGCTCATCCTAGAGTCATGAAGATGAAGGAAAACCTTAAGCCTTTATTCTTCTAGAAAGGAATGATGACTAACCTAGTAAATTATGTGGCAAGATGTCTGGAATGTCAACAAGTGAAAGTTGAACATAGACATCCAACAAGATTTTTACAACCACATGTGATTCCTAAATCGAAATGGGAAGTAATTTCTATGGATTTCATTGTTGGATTGCCACTGACGACATTGAGGCATGATTCAATTTTTGTAGTCATTGACACTTTGAAAAATAGTGCACACTTTATTCTAGTGTGCACAACGTATCAGGAACTGGACATAGATAAAGTATTTGTTAGCGAGATGCTGAGGTTACATGGTGTATCAAAAAGGATCATGTCTGATCGAAGATCGATGTTTATAGGACTATTTTAGACCATTTTCCAAGAGGATTTGGGAACAAAATTGAATTTTAGCACAACATATCACCCCAAAACTGATGGGAAAACTATAAGAATGAATAAAATCTTATAGGATATGCTTCATATGTACATGATGGATCAATAGAAGCGTTGGGAACACTTCTTACCATTGGTAGATTTTGCATACAACAATTATCAGAGTACGATAAATATGGCATGATTTTGTTTCTTTATGGATGACCGTGTCAGACACCTCTAAGTTGGGATCGACTCGAGGGTAGGGTCATGTTGGGACCAAAAGTGATCGAATAAATGGAAGAACAGATGAAAATGATAAGATAAAGGATCAAAGAAGAGAAATAATGACATAAGAGCTATGCTAATGCACATCACATTGACTGCAGTTATGAGGTTGGCAACAAAGTTTTCTTGCAGGTAAAACCACATAAGAGTTTGATCAAGTTTAGAAAGGGGTAAAATATCTCTCCTAGGTTTGTGGTACCTTTCAAAGTTGTAACATCCTAATATTCCTAAACAATATTTATTTCCATAAACAATTTATTTAATAACTGAAAATATTAACTTCATAGCATACTATTGATTTTCGTTACAGCAACATTAGTAATTTAGATTTATCCAGATTAACGGTTTCATAGCAGAATGAAATAAATACATAGTTTTAACAAGTTACCTGGTTCTGATGCTAAATCTTGGTGCCAGATGCCTTGCTGTTGCTCTCTTGCTACCTGCTCCACAGTCCCGTCCTGCTGCAAACACAGAAAAACTGCCCAAAACTAATGTCCACCCTGCCAACTAGGAAAACGNCAAAAATAGTCCGTTGCATCCATCCCCCCTCCGAATGGTGCGCACATCCCCCTCTTTCCACCCTTATTCCTCTCGACCGCCTCATGCATTTACTCTCCAACCATCCTCCATACTCCTTCCATAAATGTTTTATCTTCTCGGGATTTCTGGGCTTCTTGCCCTGCATACGCCACCCTTTTATATTGTTTTCATTGATCTTTTAATTTTTATTTCTCAAGTCATTAAATGTGGTCTGTAGTTAGAGTATTACTTGGTTAATCACAATCATTTTCTTTTAATTAATTTTGATTTATAATCTTTAAGCATTTGTTTAATTAGGTTCGTTACAAAATTTTTGGAAAATAAAGGACCAGTGGCTTACCGACTAGCCTTGCCTGATTCTTTGAGGCATATGCACAATGTATTTCATGTATCTATTTTGTGACATTATATTTCAGATCTATCACATGTTATTGACTTGAGTTATTTTCAGGTGTCATATGAGGGTTCTCTCATAGAGGAGCCAATATGCATTATGGACCATCACAATCGACAACTACGGCATCGAATAGTCGATCAAGTCAAGGTCTACTGGGAAAATTATAGTCCACACTCTGCTACTTGCGAGGATGCATATGAGATGTGTCAACATATTCCTTATTTGTTTGATAGATTATATATGTATACATATGTCAGATACATTTATTGCTACCATTATTGACATTGTACAAAATTTGGGACAAAGTTTAAAATAAGAGGGGGTGTATGTAACATCTAGTTCCACTGAACATATTTATGCTAACTTATTCTTTGAGGACACTTGTGAGCAAGTAATCCGGTTATGATATGTTATGATTATGTTTTTCTTATGAGTTATATTTTGATGGCATTGTGATTATATGTTAAATTCTAGATGCATATATGTATAGACCGATATTATTGATGAGTTTCCCTGAGTGTGCAGGATACATGATAGGTTGATAATGCCGATGGAATCAATGAACTACCTTGGACTCCAGATTGAGTCAGGGAGTGGATCTATATTTTTGTTTGAGTATTGATTATATGCATGAGATTATATGATGATTTTAGTATAGATGTTATGTATATTGATATTATTATTATTGTTTTTAGTGTATGAAGGCTTGGTGACATTTTCTAATCTAAATCACATAAGGAGTAAAGGGGTCATGCATAAAAACCAAAGAGTTGAGGGAGAGGTGTGGCAGTGTCCCTGTCACAACCAACTAACACTTCTGTTGTGACCTGAATTGTAGGTTAATCATTACCTAGTTCGAGAGGT
>JASDQU010345243.1:0-12446 GCA_032191745.1 Picea mariana
GTCTTCCCTCTCACATTCCTTTCTACATTATAGTACAGGTTCATGGTCGGGATGTTCCTCAAACGCTGATAGATGAAGGTGCGTCCGTTAGTATTTTGTCTTCTATTGCTTGGTACGCTTTGGGTTGTCTGTAGCTTGCACCAGTTACACAGAATCTGTTAGCTTTTAACAAAAGAACTAGTCAACCTTTAGGGATCCTTCCTCAGTTTCTTGTAACTTTGGGAGGGAAAACTGTCTTTATCGATGTCATGGTAGTCCGAGACCCCTTGGATTTCTCTTTACTCCTTGGGCGGGATTATGTCTATGCCATGAAAGCTATTGTATCCACTCTTTTCCGTGTGATATATTTTCCTCACAATGGAAGAATTGTGACTATTGATCAACTTTCATTCATTGGCCTTGACTGGGTTACCTACCTAAGTGGTTCTTATATGTAGACAGTATCACCCTCTCTGCATGTCAATTATGTGGCATTGTCTCCCATGATTTCAACTTCTGATGCTTTGGATCGGTAGTTGACATGGTGATCTCTTCGGTAGGGTTATTGGAGCCTGATCTCCTTACCCCTGTCACGACCCTCGACATGTGTTCCTTCCGGAGTGATTATCTTCCATCTGGTGAAGATCTCTTGGAAGCCTTGACCTAGTCTTTCCCCTTGACATGGTACCCTTCCAGAGCATTATCCTCTAGAAATCCATGATCAAGAAGCAACCACGAGCATAGTTTCTCTTCTCTATGGCAAGCTCGTTAAAAAATGAAATAAAGGTCCTAAGCATACTTCTTTTCCTGTGTCAATCTCGTTAAAAAATGAAACAATCACCTCTCTTGAACCTTCTTTTCATCCACCCCTCTCCTTTTTCTCATCTACTAGTGAAATTGGTGACGACCTTAGAGCTGGTGAATGAATCGAAGCTTGGAGGGCATGTCTCCAGCCTTTGATGATCTTCTAGAGTTAAGCCACTAGCTTTCATGCTGGGGGAATATGGAGCTTAGTCTTTGTTCTTCCTCGTGCTCGTCAATACATGAGAATGCATCCGGGTAGACTTTTATCTCTTTTTCAGACCTCTATGGATACACAAAAAAGGAATCCCCTGGATTCTCATTTAAGCTCTTTTCAGACTCTCTAAACATGAAAAGATTGTCGAGTGATCTTGCTTCCTTTCCCACTAGTTAAATGGTTTGAAAGGGCGTCTTTCGAGTGATAATTTATATCTTTTTCGGCCTCGCGATACTAACATTACGAAAAAGGACAACATCAGAGTCATCTTTAAGTTCTTTTCAGACTCTCTAAAGATGAAAATATTACCGAGCAACCTTGTTCTCTTCACGCTCATTAAAATATTTGAAGAAAACGTCTGTTGAGCGATAGTTTATCTCTTTTTTGGTCTCGTCGGACTACTTTACGAAAAAGGAACTGAGAGAGTTCTCTTTTAAGTGTTTTTCTAGACTCTATAATCATGAAAAACCTTCGAGTTTTCTATCTTTGGACTCGATAAACAAAACATCGACAGGCCCATATGGGATCGAACCCTTACTTCTTTCAGTTCGTTAAACAAAGGAAGAGGAACTTACCGAAGGTGAGTTTTATTGAGAATGTGTTATCCTCCTCGAGCTCATTAAATTAAAAAGAGGTACTCGTCTATCTGGATGGGGGAAAATTTGAAAGAAGCAAGCCAAGCAGTCTCTTGAGAACATTACCAAGTAATTCTTAGAGTCACCCTTGAACATGACACTTTGTCTCTTGCATGCATTTTAATCCACTGAACTTCTGCACTGAGCCAATCCTTTGAGTTTAGTTCACTCCTTTGGGTCTCCTGACGTGAGTCACAACATCCACTGCATCATAAATTTTTGGTCCATATCATGTTCCTCTTGTCGTGCCTCAGTGTTCAAGGGAAGTATCCGCCTCGAGAGTCAGCCATCACAAATATCTTGTCTCAATACCCGTGTCAGATCATGTTCATTTGATCTACCAATTACATCTCTATGTTTGTTTCGTTTCGTTGATGGGGGATACATCAAGGCCCTCTTTCGACGAGCCTATTCCTATCGACTTCAACACATTATTCAGAAATTAGACTTAGAAACCAGTTAGTACTTTGAGACCTGCATGCCTCAATGGCAGGCCTCCTCACGTCCGATAGTGGGTTTACATCACTGACCTTTGATCGGATGATTCCATGGATGTTCGACTCCAGCTCATCCATTCACATTCATTGGAATGTACTAGGGTACCTTGGGAATCATTGACATTAATGGTGATCTACCTCGCACTTGTTAATGGTTTACATCATTGACCAGTAATCAAGTGGTTTCTTCCATGTTCGACATCAAGACATCTATTCACATGGAAAGATTCGTACTACATCGAGATCGGTAAGAAAACCCTGGGTTGAATGATCACTTTGATATGTACTTTTCCTAGGTTGCGAAGGAGTTTCTCTTGAACAATGACACATATACTGTTACATAGATCCACTTTGTATTGGTCATGGCTATGTCTTGTCATCTCGTAGATCCACTATGTATTCTTTGTGGCTACGATCAGTTCAGGTCATTAGAGTATAGATCCACACTGTATCCTTGGTGGCTATACCTTTTTATCAATACTATTATGGACCTGCAGTGTATTTTATGGCGGCCATATCTTGCAAGTCTTGATCACCCAAGCATAGGTATGTCTGCCTTGGGTTTGGAACATATCATGATATTCTTTGGATGTTTGTGTGTAGCTTATGTCAGGTTCTCTGAGTGTATACCCTTGCTTGAAAGTCTACAAAGCATTTCAGTTATCAGTTCTCATATTCTAACCTCATACTTTGGGGGGAAATCTATTACACATCAACATTACTTGCTTTGGCAAGTGTCGCAAGTGTCGCATGTTGCTCATAAGTGTCGCAAGTATCAAGAAAAGCATTCTGTCATGATGACGATACTAAAAAGAAACTTAAAATGCCTCAAACACTTGATTTGAAGAAAGAGGAATGGCTAACTGGAGATAAGAACCTCTTGCCACCTAAAAGGAGCATTCAATTTAAGGTTTTGGGAGAGAGCGCTCCCCTACATCACCCTTAGGAGCACTGGCGCTCCCCTATAAGGTGATAGGGAGCATTATAGCACCAAACAACCCTTCTGAGGGGGCGCTATAGATTTTTAGAGCATTGGCACCCCCCTTGAGCCTACTAGGGAGCGCTATAGCACCCTGATGCCCCTTCTGAGGGAGCACTGTCTAATCTGGGCAACAATTGATCTGTTGAGGAGAATAATGGGAAGATCTTTCAAGTTTGGAAGGCAGTTGCATTTGAATTCTTGGTTCAACCATGATCTTAGGAGACGATCCCTTATCTAAGGAGGGAATTCCTCAACTTACCCTAAAGATATCTCAAGAGATTAGGCCTCTCTGAACCTATATAAGAAGGCTCTACCATGGTGAAAAGGAGGAAGAATTGGAAGCATGAAACCTATGATCTCATAGGAAACATATAGTGAACTGGAGGAAAGTAATCAGTAAAGTTGTTGTCATCCAGATCGTGGATCTTTTGAGCAAGTGTTATACAAAGGGGACTTGACAAAGTTGTCGCATTCGCATTTACGGTTGTAAGCTACTTCTGTCATTGTTCTCATTAATATGACACGCTTGGCCTGTTTCTTTCTAGTTTGTGTTTAATCTCACATGAACTTGTCTCAGATAGATAGATCTATTTCAAGCTAATATCAATAGAGTAGGAAGTGGTTGTACTATTGTTTGTCTATGGGGCTCATCGAGGAGCGAAAGATTGGAGATCAACTCGGAGCGTGCAGGGACAAACGTCGATAAAAGGTACTTATTTTCTCCTTCCTCCTCATGCATTAGTTTCTATAGATCTGAAAGAAAGTCAGTGTCCACGTTAAGCATCTTATGTCTTAAGAGTTAAGAGTCTAGCTCTCAAGAGGAGATCTACTTGTCTGCAGGGAGATTTTCCTTCAACACAAAGCATTTACTTGCTTGGATGAGGAATGGAACCTAAGGAAAGTGCAGGGAATTCCCAGGGCAGTGACCATCAGAGAAATTTCATCATTGCAGCTGAAGAAATGTTACATAAAAGGGTGTCAAATATTTGCAGTGCATATGGAAGAGACACCTAAAGATAAGGTGCCAAATTTGGAAGATCATATAGTCCTAGAAGATTTTAAAGATTTGTTCAAGGAGGTACCAGGACTACCCCCAAAGAGAGATATTGATTTCTCTATAAATTTAATGCCTGGAGCAACTCTAGTACCAAAGACTCCTTACATAATGAGTACACCAGAGCTGAAGGAGTTGCAAATGCAACTTGAAGAATTTCTGAAAAGGGGTATATATGCCCAAGTGTGTCACCTTGAGGTTCCCCAGTCTTGTTTGTGAAGAAGAAATATGAGACTTTAAGATTGTGCATTGATTTCAGATAGTTGAATAAAGTGACTGTAAAGAACAAGTATCCTCTGCCAAGGATTGATGATCTCTTTGATCAATTGAAGGATGCCAAGATATTTTCAAAGATAGATCTCAGGTCAGGATACCATCAGGTAAGGATTAAGGAGGAAGATATCAACAAGACTGCCTTCAGAAAAAGGTATGGTCATTATGAGTTCACAGTGGTGCCATTTGGGTTGTCAAATGCACCAGTTGTTTTCATGTTCTTAATGAATGGTGTTTTTCGTGAATATTTAGACAAGTTTTTCATTGTATTTTTGGATAACATCCTTGTATATTCCATGTTAGAAGAAGAGCATGAGCATCATTTGAGGATGGTGTTGCGAGTATTAAGGGAGCATCAGTTGTTCCAGATTGAGCAAGTGCTCATTTTATCAGAAGAAAATTCACTATTTGGGTCATATCATTTCAAAGGATGGAATAGCAGTGGATCTTGAGAAGATAGAAGCCATTAGACAATGGTCAACACCAAATAATGTGACAGAGGTCAGATCATTCATGGTCCTTGCAGGCTACTACAGAAGATTTATTGAAGGATTCTCAAAGATTGCACACCCAATCACTTCCTTACAAAGGAAGGGTGTGGATTTTCAGTGGACATTGGATTGTGAAAAGAGTTTCCAACACTTGAAACAATTGTTAACAAGTGCTCCAATAATAAGGATTGCATACCCAAATGAAGACTTTATTGTATGCATAGATGCATGTAAAGAAGGACTTGGTGTATTCCTTAGTCCGAATGGGTTTGTTATATGTTACAAATCAAGGAAGTTGAAGGAGCATGAAAGACACTATGCCACTCATGATTTGGAGTTGGCGGCCATAGTTCATGCCTTGAGGAAATGGAGACACTACCTCATGGGGAAAACATTTGAGATGAGGACAGACGATAATGGTTTGAAATATTTATTTGATCAACCAACTCTAAATGCTAGGCAAAGCAGATGGTTAGAGTTTTTAAGTGAATATGACTTTGATATAAAGCATATCAAAGGGAAAGAGAACAAAGTGGCTGATGGACTCAGTAGAAGAGTGCATGAATTGCATTCTACAACCATTAGCATGTACCAATCAGATTTGAAACACAAAATATTAGAGGCTGCAAATTTAGATTTGCAATACAAGGAATTAGTGGCAAAATTACAACAAGGTAATTTGTAGCAAAAAATTGAGGAATACAAGCTAGATAATGATGAAATTATCATGTACAGGGGAAGAATTTATGTACCAAATTCTCAGGAACTAAAAAATATGATATTGGGAGAAATGCATAATGTACCTTATGTTGGGCACCCAGGATATCAGAAAACTATTGCAGCTGTTAAGAGCCAATATTATTGGCCAGGCATGAAGAAAGAGGTTGCTGATTTTATTGCCAAATGTTTGGAATGTCAAAAGGTAAGGCTGAGCATAGGCACCCATCTGGTTTGCTACATCCATTGCCCATTCCTGAGTGGAAATGGGAATTTGTAACCATGGATTTCATCACCAAACTGCCCAGAACAAACAAGCAACATGATTCTATCATGGTAGTGGTGGACAAGCTTACTAAAGCTACCCATTTTATTCCAATTAAGCTCACTCACAAGGAAACCAACATTGTTGATGTCTATATGAAAGAAATTGCTCGATTACATGGCATACCCAAGACAATTGTGTCTGACAGGGATCCAAAATTTACTTCAAAATTTTGGAAGGGATTATTTAATGGATTTGGAACAAATTTGAATTTTAGTACAACTTATCATCCGGAATTAGATGGGCAAATAGAGAGGGTGAATCAAGTGATTGATGATATGTTGAGGATGTATGTGATGGATAAACCATCAAAATGGGAAGACTACCTACACTTGGTAGAGTTTGCTTATAACAATGGGTACCGAGCATCTCTAAAGATGATTTCATTTGAGGCACTTTATGGAAGAAAGTGCAACACTCCGGTAAGCTGGGATAACCCAACAAATAGAGTAGTGTTTGGGACATATTTACTCAGGGAAATGGAGGAGCAAATGATAAAAATAAAACAAAATTTAAAGTCTGCCCAAGACAAGTAGAAAAGTTATGCTAATAGGGGCAAAACTCACAGGGAATTTAATGTGGGAGACCATGTATTCTTGAAAGTGAAGGCCAACAGAAGTTCCCTAAAGTTGGGAAATTGTTCAAAGTTGCCATCTCGCTATTGTGGGCCATTTGAAATCCTAGAGAGGATTGGTCTAGTAGCTTATATGATTGCATTTTTTGCATCTATGTCTGTTCATAATGTATTCCATGTATCATTTCTCAAGAAATATATACCCAATGCTAATCATGTTATTGATTGGAATGTGATTCAGGTGGAACAAGAAGGCGCTTTTCAAGTGCATCTGGTATGCATTCTGGACCGAAAAATCAAACAGCTCCAGAATCGAGCCATAGGGCTTGTAAAGGTCCAATGGACCTGGTACGGTCTTGAGGATGCTACTTGGGAGCATGAGGATGAAATGCGGGTAGAATACCTGCATATTTTTTTCGATGCTTGAAATTTTGTTTTATGTGGGTACATGATGCACCGAGGACAATTCATAAATAAGGGGAGGGGATTGTAATATCCCTAGGCCGAACCCAATTGTAAATGTAAATGCAAATGTGCTTAAGCTGGTGAGATATTTGATATCATTTTTGTATGCACCTTTCATGGCATAGTGCGTGCATGTACTGCGTAGTAAAATGATGTAGCGTGCACATTCCAGGATACCGCGTGCAACATATTAAGTGTGTGAGATGTTGAGGCCATGAAGACTTTGTGTATATGCTATGTTTTATAGGATGGTGATCCCGTTTTGTGATAATTAGGCCGAAGAGCCTAGATGTTAATGGCTAGTGCACCTATTTTGTACATGTCTCACCATTAATATAAAAATACATTGTTGCACGCAGACCGACCACGATAAAAGATATGGGGGACTAAACTCCACTAGTTAGGGAAAGGGTAGGGAATAAAAGATAAGGAAAAGGGCTAACCTAAGGAGCTTAAGACAAAAAGGAATATTATATTAATATTTCTTTAAATATAAAGTATGGATAATTATTTTATCCTAAGTTCTAAAGTTGGGGACAAGTGGGCCAAAGTAGCTCCCAACATGAAAAGTGTCAAGTTGGGGACATGCATACATATTGTTGGGACTTATTTCATTTTCAGATCTTTTTCATCATTCTCTCCATCATTTAGCCAGAATTCCATCTTTATTCACACACCATTGAGATATCCTTCATACTTTCCTATCACTATAAATGAACTTGTATCCATAGCCATACCTATTTGCATAGCTAGTTAGATTGGGAGTTGGTCTGAAGAAGCGGGTTGTCAAGCCTGTGGGATATTGAAGAGGCAGGTTGTCAAGCCTATGAGCAATTTCTCTCTGGGTGAGAGAATTACTGGGAATTGTTTTCCTAAAGGTGCTAAACTATAGCTATAGGGCTCTGAGACTTCCTGTTCGGCTTGTCGCTGAAGCCCAAAAAGGAAGTAGGGCAGCCGAAGGACTGTTGAGTAGAGAAAGGGCACACTTCCTAGGGTGAGACATGCATGTGGGGAATGAGGGACTGTAGGCTATTAGTTTGATTAGCACCTGTGACAGAGCATTTCCTATTGTCTATGAGTCATTATCCTAGTTAGGAATCCCTTTACCTTGGTGGAGTTTAGTCCCAGCTCGGGGGTGACCCACTGTTGAGAGTGATGAGTAGTGTGGTCTAAGGCTGGGAGGTTCATGGAAGTTCTACATGCAATTGGTGATATTCTTACCAAAATAAATTTCAGCTGTGTGATAAATTTTCATGTTGTATTGTTATTTAAGTGTTTATTTTATGGGTTTATCCTATGCGTGGTTGTAATTGTCTGTATGTTTATGGGTATTTCTTGAATATGATGCATGTCTATGTTTACTGTTATTTCAGTATGAATCCATGCATTTACATAATGTATTTGTCTTTTTACATTTTATATATAAAATTTCACAAGAGCGTTGTGTGTGTATGTTTTAATTACATGCAGTTCAAAAAATTTATGTAGCATAGCTCAGTTGGATACTGGGTATGTTACAGTATGTTCCATAGAGGGAAATAAAGTGTTTCTCTCATGTAGCGTGGCCGACATGGGTGGACAAGGATGTTACAAAATGGGTCACAAGCTGGATGCCCTCACAAGAGTTGGGTGACTCAAGGAGGGATGCACAGAACAACTGGACCTCGACCTTCGACCCTTCACGGGTATCTCCCTACCTTATGGTGTAGGAACACTTGACTTGGAGGATTTGAAAGTTCCCTATTTCTCAACTGCTATTGTTTTGAAAATGTGAGAACTAGATAACGGGGGGTTATTTGGATGCCTACCCCCGAGATCCTACCTAGACTAAAAAAATTCTTTTAGCACTTCATGTGGAGGAAAAATTAGTGTGTTTTTTAGAAACAAATTCGATGTGGTGGGTTGAGATATTGGGGGTGTGAACCAATCTTGTTTGAATAAAATGGGTGTGGATAATTTCCAAATAAGTAGTGTGATGTTTCGCAATTCCTTTGGAGAAAACCTACTTCAACCTCCACTATTCAATATGGAAATTATGTGTGTGAGGAGTGGCTTTGTGTGCAAGCAAGTGAAAAAGTGTGCCAAGTTTTTAATAAGTTAGGTGTGAGATTGCGACATGTGGACTTCCTGTGGTCCTTACAAATCTTTGTTACCTAGCTTACTAAGTGTCATTGGTACAACTTTGTGGAGTATTTAAAGCCTTAAAGAACTAGCATGTGGACATATGGGTCCTTTACAAATCCTTTAAACTACCTAAATGTTGTTTACACTAAGAAATCTTTGAAACTATTCTAGATTGAAAGCATGTGGGCATGTATGTGCCCGTTACTTTGATATTTAAACTTCCCTAGTGATGTAAGCTAAGAAATTATTTAGAAAATATCCTAAGTTTGAAACATGTGGGCATGTATGGGCCCTTACAAAACTTTAAGATGATTTCAAAAACTAAGGAGAACCCTTGGGGGGATTTGTCCTCTCCTAAATATTTTGTTAAGGGAGATGAAACTTCCTCTCAACCTCCTTTTTGATTCCCAATATCACACTAGGGTGAGAGGGAAGAGCATACTCAAGGGTCAAAATTGGTTTCTAGTCCCAATTTAAGTGATTTATGTATGAAAGCAACAATCTCAACTTAAAATTTGACAATCTAAACAAGCCATCCATGTGGAAACAAAGAAAAATAAGAGAATATTGGTTCTTTTTACCCCCTAAGTGCCTATGTTAGCTAACCTTTCATATGGGAAATGATTCTAAGTGTAGTACATTTGCTTTACAAAGTGCATAAAAATGAAAATATGAAGGCTAGGGGCCCTCAAAACATTCAAAAGACCCTTACAATTTTAAGAAACTAAACATATGAACATGTTTCAATTCTGACAGGCACACACAGTGCACATAATGCATAGTGTAAAGAGGCCTATGGTTCTCAGAGTGCATAGAGTGCACGTCTATGGGTAGGAAAATCTACGCACTTCCTGTCACGCGTCGGGGGAAAAATTTCTGAGGGAAATACGCCTTCCTCGACTCCAAATTTGGACTTTGGTAGGTTGGGCTAGGTCATTTTTGGTACCTGGAAGACAAAATGATCAGAATGAAGTGCTCTCTAAGCTCATATAGGGAGGAATTTGGTATTGAATCCATAGTATGGTCGTCAATCTGTTGTGTTGGTTTTGTCACTTGAGTGAGCAAAACAGTAACACTTCCATGTCTAGATGAGCCTGCTAGACAAGATAGTAGTTTGTGAGTGGGTTAAAAAATCCAAACACATGTATAAAAAAAGAATCAAACTAAAAAAACTAAGAAATAAAATTTAGAAACCATGAGAAACTTAGAACCATTAAAATAAACCAATGACCAACACAATGCTACCAATGGATAAATAGATTAGTAGGAAAAACACCGTAGAGAAAAATAAGGACTTATGAGTCCCCTCTTCCTCATTGGGAGGGATCTTGAGTTACCTAATGGAGAGCTCTTCATACAATGGAAGAAATGGAAAATGGTGAAGAAACAACAATTCTTATTCCCTCAAGAGGTGAGTGGAATGGCCTATTGCAATGGTGCTTGAAGGATCCAAAGAGAAAAGATGATTCTCAAGGGAGAATTCTTGCAACATAACAATGCAATGAAGATCTTGGTTTCTTAGTGCACCCATGGCTCTTATTTATAGCATTCATACATGAAAAATTGTAATTGGTTCATATTGTGAACAAGGGGCCTTTTAGGGCACCCTCTAGTCCTTGACCAACCCCCCATTCGGATTTCACTCAGATATGAGGGTCAAATCGTATTGGGGGTTGGTCCATAAGCGGTTGAGGGGCCGACAAGATCAATAAATGTGTCGTTCATAAAAGTGTGTGGATTTTATCATACACATTCGCACACTTGGCACATTGTGCACTCTAAGGGTGTTGTTGGCCCACACACACTGCGCACTGTGCGCGCGCTTCCTTTGGTGAATCTGCGAATGTCAATTTTTGACCCAATTGTATAGTTTTTTGCCTTTTTGAATGCATTTTAGTGTTTTAGGTGGACTAGTTGTTGTTGACATTGCCTTGTTTCATTAACCATCTACATGCAATGTTGCAGATGATATTTCAATGATAACAATAACCTTGAAGGATATTGATAGAAAATCCATTACATTAAGAAAGCAAAATAAACTTATAATTAGATGATGACACCCTTTGATACGATCCTTATAACATGTTGGTTTCATAAATAAAGTAAGAAGATAATGGAATTATGTTGTAGACATGCACTAATGAGTGCATGAGAAGAATCGATATGTATATTAAGTTCCTAATGGTATAAACTTAGAGGCTAGACTATGGACATAAGACGAGGCCATAAAATATCAATTAATATGAAATCACCTAATATTCCAAACTAGCCGAGGATGTAGAGAAGACATTAGCTATTCGGGAAAGATGTGGGGAAATTATAATTATTCAAATTGACAGAATGACAACTCAATTCCTAGAAACTACACATCAAATGAAGTCAAAACTGGAAGAAAATTACTTTAATACAGTATGCAACTACCCCTGTAAGGATAACAAGAGTATTATTATAATGAGAACATGGAAAAATAAGTATATTGAAAAGGGTTTTAAGAAGGGAAAGAAAGCTTCTAAATTTAATTTCCAATGTCAGCAGTATATATATGATAAAGTTACCTTATGAAGGAAGTACAAAAGATGAACTTGCAAATTTTCTAATGGAAATAACTTATTGTAGTCCTCGTAACCATAACCAACTAAGAATGATGAGATGAACATAAAATATTAATAGATAGATACTTAAGGTGAGTGAGCGAAAGTTTCACAAATGATTGTAAAAAATCAATAAGAAGTTGCAGCCTATCTTAGAACATGATGGAATATTTTTTATTTAGGGAAAAACCATGATGAAATAAATTAACACTATTGAGGTATCCTATGAATGAATAACCCTATGGAAAATTTTGTTGAATTACAAAAGTGTTGGATTACTGAGAGGGGGGGTGAATCAGTAATGAGCAATTCATACCACTTATTAATCCTTTTAACCACAATGTATATTATTTTAACTTATTCAATAATGCTCATCAATTCATCATCAATATATTGATTCATCATAAACATTATCATCCATTAGTGCATAATGAACAATAATATGTACACATCCACACAATACACAGTACACCAATATTTTACATGGAAACTCAATGCGAGAGAAAACTACAGAATGATTTTCTTATATGTCAAAGAATTACATTCAAGGAAGCACCAACTTCCAATTCTTTGGCTCCAACCAGAAGGAGGCTCCAACCCCCTAGTTTCTCAGGCTCCAACATGAGGGAATCTCCAACTTCCCAATTGATCCAAGTGGATATCGGGGGCCACCCACCTTTTCCAAATGGCTCAAAATAGTTTTTTTGGCCATTTTGGCAAT
>JASDQU010345246.1:0-12449 GCA_032191745.1 Picea mariana
CTGAACCCTAGTAGGAGTTTTTATTCTTATATATACCTTTTTGAAAAGGTATCAAATTCCCCAAACAAAGATCGTATGAAAAATTTACGCCCTCGGGGAGTTGACGTATTAACTACCCCCATCGGAGCCCACAAACCTTTTGGATTTTCATCTTCTAGGGTTAGGGTTTTGGATTTTATTTATGTTAAAAAGTCCTTTAGAGCCTCATTGAAAACATCATATTCTTGCAAATGAATGTAGCCATCACATCTCTTCTCATAGATAAGATTCCACCATTCTAGCGAGTCTTTCACTCTGTAATTTTATAGTTCTGTACATTTCACTCATTAATAGAAATTGTGTATTACTGTATATATGTGCCTCTTTTTATATATCTGATATATCTTTGTTATATTATTGGATCTCTTTCAATATATCTATGTATTTCATTATTATATTTTCTCCATTTCATTCTCAAAATAATCTGGATCACATTCATAGCTCACTATGTGCCGAGTCCAATTAAAGAATAATTTCCACAAGTTACAACCTTGTAATGGGAGGACAAAATTATATAGGATCAGGTACGTTCCTCTAAATTATTTCTTACATCAACTATAGGTACAATTACTTGAATCCATATAATGACTTTGTGCCTTGGGTAGTCAGCCTATGACATAATACTATGATAATCATGTACCCAAGATAATCATGCACTTGAGAGAAATTGAAGAAAAATATAAACTAGATTTTAGGGAACAAGGTAGAAGAGTTTAGCTAACATGGATATCATAAAAACAAGGGATACTAACAAAAAACCAAAAATAAATCAAACCAAGATATCCCTAAAGACAATCTAAGGAAGATATCAAAAAGAGTTGAATCTCTTCCCTAGAGGAGTCACCATTCCATCGATGGAAATTTTGGTATGATGAGTACTAATTTTTCCCAATTTTCATATCAAGAGGATACTAGTGATAAACAATCTAAATCGATAGATAATCTAAATTAGGTTTTTTGATAAAGTGAAATAAAGGAACTTCTAAAGTGCTAATGTTGAAGAGTATTCCAAGCATGATTGAGATGGAGGAAGATAAATCCAAGTTAACATGCACATAAGAAAAGAAAACACTTTCATTACACTATAACAACAAAAACATAGATACAACTCACTTAAATAATATAAAAACCATTCTACCATATTTATTGCTTTGATCCAAAACAACTGCACAAAAAACAGTATTCCATTATAGGAAGACAAAATTACATCAATAGATTCATTCTTTTTAATAATGAAACATCTTCAAATCAAGTATGAAGGAGGGAATTGTATAGGATTAGGGTTTTTCCTAGGGTTTTACATCAATGATAGGTACAATTACCAAAATCCTAACACTTTTGTGCCTTGGGTGCTCCACCTATGATATACTATGATTTTTTCAAAGGGACAATGGTAGTCTTCAAATTTTACCTTATAAGATGGAATTACACAAGCATGATCCTTATTTAGGCATAGTTGCACTAGTTTCAAGGGAAAATATGCATGAGTGTATTACATGATTTTTTGTCTCAAGCATTCCATTAGATTTGTCAAATATTCTACTAGTTCTTCATCTCCTTCCCTATTTTACAATTCATAATCCATCTCCACCGCTTTGAACCACTGTTCATTTTTTCTAGAAAGTTAAGAAGAAGATACTATAGAAATGATGAACATGTTCATTGAAATGGCCTCGTCGCAATATGATGATAACAATGATGAAAAATACAATGATCATGGATAACTTCATCTCCTTCACAATTAGGTTCTAATTTTGTTGTTTGATTGTCAAATTCTTTGTGTGAGTCATATTTGAGTCTTGAAACCCTCACATACTGACAATGCATGCTTCTACTATAACCATCTCAAATTTTAGTGCAAACAAGCACAAGCTGAAAAAACTTCAACATTGGCCCTTTTATCCCCTAGCCTGGGGATAACTAAGGAGATTATGTCTCGAGGCCCACAGGTCCTTCACATGGAATACTGAGAGCCATATTGACTTGATCCTGGCCCTAGAGAGCCTATCCTTCTTCTTCAACACCTCCATCCTGTCAGCAGCAACAACATCCATCCCATTGGCCTAGTCCTAAAGCAACACTGGGTCTTTATCCATGAGGTAATGAGTCTGGGTATCATGGTATGTGTCACTCTGATTATCAAAACATTTGAATATGTGCATTTAATTCTCTTTTTCTCCATGACGTGTGCTTGGAATTCATACATTTTGACTTGTCCATACCTGGGGGGTGATAGAATGCCCTAGCAAGTTGATTCCCTTAGGAGTGAGTTGCCATTGTGTGGGTTCATGAAAGGCCATCATCCATTCCCACCATACTTATCACATTTCATAATCTTCCCTCTCATCTATCCGCTTCATTGGTTCGGGCATTCAGTTTGCCAAGCTAGTTAAGAGTTGTACCTTGCCTTGCTGGAAGAAGGGGCTAAAGGCCCAGAGGGTAAAAGTAGATGGAAAAAGATAAAAGCCAAAAGAACAAAACTTTTAGATGCTTCACCTAGGGATCCTCGAGAAAGAAGTAAAAATATTCTCAATAAGAAAAGGGAGGGACCCATAAAATAAATAAACTCAAGACCTAGTTGGAGGATAGGGGGTCTCATCACAAGCTAGCCTATTAGGTACATGGGAATGTAGCGGTATGACACTACCATTCAATTGGTCACCATGCCATGGTAGTGTCTCTTGGTAGCATAGACAAGAGAAATGGGGTCGCATCATGAGACAACCTTCTCATCTCCGTGAAATGATTGTGGGTAACAGTGTCACCACTGGTTAGCACGCAAGGGCAGTGTCCCCCAACTATTCTCTTGAAATAAAAAGAAATAAGATAAAAAGGAAAAAATGAATTTAATGGGCTTGGAATCATTTTCATTCCTAACAAGGTGAAACTCACCCTCTTCAGAGGCACCCACATGTAATCCATACATTTCCTTGTCATCACTACACCCATTGCCCAAACATCCCCATACCATCTCATGCACTTACATGACCTAGATTGGTATTCACCTGGAAACATCCAACATCCAAGGAGAATTCTCCCAATAGGATGTCTTAAAACCCTCTTCAAACCTAGATTGTAGAATAGCATAACGTCTTTGAGAACTTGTCTGGGAAAAGGGGGTTTTATGCACATGTTTGGATAACTTGATTATTAGATGCGATTGACATTGTTATGATCTTTGTGACTTATGAGCCCATGGAGGGTGTACTTGTTGTTGCTACAGGACCATGATTGACAGATAGGTACACATGGGGAGATGATTAGCTTGGATCTCCATAGGGATAAAATCCCACCAGATGGATGTTGAGGCCCCATCCAGGGGGAGACATATACCAGAGGCTTGCACCAGAGAGTGAGGAGGACGTTCCACCAGAGATAGCCTGGCAAGCCTGGACCCAGGGGGGTCTTTTTATCCCACCATGATTTTGGACCTTGAAGGCCCTTGACATCATCATTCAGAGCCTTTATGTCACCCAGTTGAGGCACCCAAGTTTAGGACGACATTGGTTGGCACGTGTGGCAGTTCCATAGGGGTTTTGGGTCCAAAATTTCCATTTGGAGGGATAATGTTCCAGTAAGGAGGCTAACATCACCCTAAAATGATTAAATTAGGGTTTTATTTGACAAATTTATGTAAAAATGGATTTTCTCATGTAAACTGGCCATGTCGGCCTTTTTTACCTAATTTTGTAATTAAAGGTCATTTTGATTGTATGAATAAGGGATTTTTCCCTTATATTTTTTCATCATTCTTTCACTCACACAAGTGAGGTCTTAAATTCAACTCCCTTAGGGTTTACTGGCTGAAGTTAAGTGGTGCGCAACTCTTGGAGGAGGCTTATATTGATGTTTTTTGGCATTTTCTTGGTGGAAAGTCTTCAACTAGGATATTTTCTAGATTATTCTTGGTGAATGTAAGTGAATTTCTACAATTCTTATTTACTTTGAATGGTTATAGTACATTTAATTTGAATTTTACTAATATTATGAAATTGCTAGCTTAAAACCTTAGGAGATCAAGCACATGTTATTGTCCATGTCTTAATAGTTTTTCACCTACTAGATTTTTCTAGAAAACCTATCCTTTGAAGCATTTGCTAGACTGTAGAACTCTAGAATCATTTGCTTCATGAATCCTTCATTTACTTCAAGCTTGAGATAAAGAAGAAGGGAAAATTGCTAGGGCCTAGGGTTACCTACTTCCTAGTAGTCGTTTTCCTTCTAAGGTTTGTTGATTGAGGCCTTGGGTTACCAACACCTCATCCATCATCCCTCTTGTCCTTAGCTCACACATTATCATTTGATTCCTTCAAGATTTATGCTGAAANCGAGCTATTTATTAACCTTTCCTAACCCTATATTAGACTAATCTACTGGCATTCTTTTTGTTCTTACAAAAGAAGCTACAAACAATTATTACAACAGTAAAATTTCTTAAAATAAATTACTAGAGTTGATTTTTACAATGCCTCATTAGCTTCTGACAAGTTCTAGTATATTGCTATTGTTAGATTGTCAATTTTGGTCATTTTGAAGCTTATTTAAGGCATTGATTACGAAGTCATCATTATATATACATTGTTGTTATATAATTTTGTTTTTCTTCATCTTGTATCAACTTATTTCTTTCATTGAAAAGTCCAAGGTTTTATGAAGCACTAACATCAATTGTACTTGCAAAAAATAGTATTTTCTTGTTGCTTTGTTTTGGGTAGATACACTTAATTCATATCATTGATTCATTTGTTAAAACTTTGGGATTTTTTTATCGATGTGACTTGTGAGAGGGGATAAATTTTCTTCATACTTCAACCTTTGCCTTCTCAAACCCCCAGGTCACCAGGGATGTCTCCCCTGGGCTTCACCCCTAAATAGAAAGAGGTGTCTTATTAAGGTGACAGTGATAGGACAACCTCATGTTACGCCAAATTTTCCTCCATTAGTCTTTCCCTTTTGGAAAATTACAAATTGTACGATAAAAGGACCCATTCATAGGTCACTCTACCTAGGGTCCAATAAAAGAATAATTTTCAGTAATTGGTAATTAATGGACAACCTTGAAAATTGTTAGACAAACCAAAGTTAAAATTGGAGATGATGGTATAAAAATAAATGAGCTTCTCTTGGTTTCGAGAATAATATATTCTCTAGTGAACAAGTCCAACCACATGAAGGTATAATCTCATATGGCCCCTCCCCCCCCTCACATCACTCTCAATTCCCCAATACTCAATTTATCAACTAAAAAATATGTTGGATTACTGAGCGGGGGGGTGAATCAGTAATAGAGCAATAAAATCCTTTTTAAACATATAATACAAGTGTTATATCAATGTAGAATTATCATCCAATAACTGCAGAGTAAATAAGCAATGAACAAATGAACACTCATACACATACACAGTACACCAATTTTTTATGTGGAAACCCAAAGCGGGAGAAAACCACAGAATGTTTTTTCTTATATTTCTTGAAGAATTACATTCATTGGAAGAACCAACTTGCTTTGTTTTCCATCTGCAACTGGAAGGAGGCTCCAACCCCCTAATTTCTTAGGCTACAACCTGAGGGAAGATCCAACTCCCCAATTCTCTGGCTACAACCAGAACATGGATACAACCACCTATCCTTGCCTTGTCCAACCTCGACGTATAAGTAGAATGATGGAACCATTGTCACACTATCACTTTGAGATATATTGTTGTAAACCTATACCAATCAACCTGTACCAAACAGCATGTACCAATAACCTGAACCATGCGTCAACCATGCATCAACCTGTACCAACCAACCTGTAATCAACTTGTACCATAAACAAGTGCATCGACCATGCACCAACCTATACCTCAACCTGTATCATGAACAAGTGCATCAACCATGCACCAAACCTGTACAAATAACCTGTCACAACAACTTGTCCAAACAACCTATCACAACAACTTGTCTCATCAATTTTATCAACCAAATAAGATCTACTCACCAATATCAATCACCAAGACAACTCTCAAAGATGTGCATCAACCAAGTATAACACAACAACTCATAATCATCACCAAGATCAATATGTACTTCTAATAATACAAGTATGCTACATCATCCATAAACCATGTATCAACAATACTACTAACAGGGGCCTCCAACCATGTACCAAGTATGTACCAATCATGTATCAACTACTCATCAATATGTACTAGCATCATCAACTATACACCTCATGTATGTGCCAACTCATCAACTACTTGTCTCAACCATGTACCCGACATGTACCTCAACCAAATGCCCTCATCAATTTCATAATCCAAATATGATTTGTAACTCTATAATAGACTTGGTGTATATGATCACATTTTTGCAAACCTTCTTTAACTTTAACAACAAGAGACTAGCATTTTCATCAAACGTTTCTTTAGTCTCACATGCCTAGTTTTGGATTAGTCAACAACCCTAACTTGAAATAATAATAACTTTGTACCTGTAATGAATAAAGATCTGAAACTGATACACAATGTTCTTCAGTGTGTTTTATGAAATTACTTGCAACCTTTTAGAAAATGAGTTATACCAAAAATGGCACACCTTGCTAAATTCTGGATTATTCTAGAAAGCGACCTTGTAGAGCGTGCACCACACAGAATATTTTTTGAATCGATATGAAACTATTAAAAAACATACTAAAAAATGTACTATAACCAAAACATTTGGTCTTACTGAATTTGGATCTATTAAGAAGAAGTTATGACGTGTTTACCTGAAACACCTGTTTTAGACTAGTTTCAGGACTAGCCACAAACCCTATTTTCCATAGAGTGTAACTCCAAAATTACAATGAATCACAAGCCAAATTTTTTACCACAGATACTTGGATATGTTTCCTCAATGGAATAGAAATTTCATGGTTTGAATCGTTCTAGAAAAACAGTTATTCAGAAAATGGTGAGATGAACTGTAAATAACATACCTTAGAAAGCATCATCAAAATAATTTATCCTTCCTTGAATTCTGGCCTTCTTTTCTTCACCTTCCCTCATAAATTCGGCCATATATCCTTTGGCTACCTCAAACACCTATATATATTCAATATTCTCAAGTGTGGTTTAAAATGAGAGAGACTTGCCTCTTATTTATACTTTCCAAGTAGCTTCCTTAAAAACATCTTCTAGGTCACTTTGCCCACTTTCCTTATTTTAGGGTTAAACCACTTCTAATTTATCCATTAAATTTATTATTGAAATAGTTTATTTTGTATTCACTTTGAATTATAATACACTCATCACTTCACTTTATTATTTACCTTTTAAAATCTCTTAAACCACTTTGACTACTTTGACCTTTTGGGGCTTCTAGATGACATATGAGGGTCCTCCAACTTTGTAAGGGCATAACTCTCAAACCGTGAGGAGTTATGTGACATTCCACATACCACCAAAAATTGAATGACATGTACTATCCATATAGAATAGTATTATCTGAAAATTTATCAAAAATCATACCGTTATCCATCAAACAAACTTGGGTCCATTACCCAAACCTGGGTTATCCAACTTCTCATGGCCATAACTCTCTAATATTGAGGAGTTATCTCAAACCTTGAGGAGTTATGTGATGTTCCACATACCACCATAAATGGAATGACAAGAACTATCCATCTAGGATAGTTTCACTGAAAACTTCACTGACCTTCATCTCATTATTCCACAAATAAGCATGGGTTATCTAACCATACTTCTAGGATAACTCAATCCACAAAGAGTCTTCCCGTGAGGGATTTCACCATAAGGGGAACAATTTGGAGTTCATCCATTTGTACTTATTATTAACCATGACAAGACAATAATTAGTTACCTTTACATCAAACAAACTTGGGTCCATTACCCAAACCTTTGTGCTACTAGAATTCACTACCGTACTTTCTCCAAGGGTTGACATCAATCACTAAGGGTTGAAATCAATTTACAATATCACTCTCCAATAGTTGACATCAATGAAAAACAACAATTTATACAAACTATCCATCAACCTAAGACAATTGTCTGGTAATCTCCCTCTTTGGCATTGATGGCAACACTTAGTCATGATAACATTCATGCTTATACTCTTTATCAATGTTTCTATCTCTCCCCCTTTGACATCAATGGAAAAGAGTATCTCCATTTGGGGTTGTTCCCCCTAACTAAACTCTCCTTGGGGATGCTCCCCCTGTCTACGTGCCTTTGATTTTTCTTTGTGTTTATAATCCTTAGATTACTCTCTTTCCATTCATATGAATAATATCTCCCCGTTTGATAAAGGGTATCACTCTGAAGTCATATCGCTCGTTCTTCCCTTGTGACAATCGCTCCCCTTCGAAACATGCCTCTATGCTCTCTCTCTAAGAATTTACCTTTTTCATATGATAAATCTCTCCCCCTTTGTCCTATTTATGGTGCTTCCTCATGTACATCTAAGACATATAAGATAAGCATTCAAAAGTATTCATTTTGGAGTAGAAATTACTCCTAGTCTCTGACAAATATATTCAAAGGCTTCCCATGGAAGTGGTTTTGTAAATATGTCTGCCACTTGTTCTTTTGTGCCCACATACTCAACTCTGATGTTCTTTTCCGCAACCTGCTCTCGTAGAAAGTGATACTTAATTGCAATGTGCTTCATCTTGGAGTGCATTATGGGGTTCTTTGAGATACCGATGGCGCTTGTATTATCACAATAAATTGGAATGGGCTCATCATACTCAACCTATATATCTTTCAGAGTTTGTTTCATCCAAAGAACCCGTGTACAACATGATGTTTCTGCAATATACTCTGCCTTGGTTTTAGATAAAGATACTTATGATTGTTTCTTTCTTAGCCATGATACTAAACACTCACCCAAGTAGAATGTTGCTCCACTGGTGCTTCATCAGTCATCAATACAACCTGCCCAATCTGCATATGTGTAGGCAATAAGTGATGGATCCTTTCCTTTTGGATACCATAATACAAACTCTTATGTTCCTTTGAGATATCTGAAAATCCTCTTCACTGCTAATACATGTGATTCCTTTGGTGCTTCTTGAAATTGTGCCACCTGTCGAACTGCCTGCATTACATCTGGTATGGATGTTGTCACATATAGTATTCTACCAATCATTGACCTGTATTGCCTATGTTCTGTATAATTTGAATCATCATCTTTTCTCAACTTGCAACTAGTTTGCATAGGAGTGGTCACTGGTTTGCAATCTTCCATTCCAAACATCTTTAGCATTTCTCTAATATACTTAGTTTGAGAAATAAAAATTCCTTGGTTTATTTGACACATATGAAGACCCAAAAAGAAGGATAGTCCTCCAAGTAATGACATTTCAAATTCATTCTTCATATCCTTTGCAAATTTCTGGCTTAACTTGTCATTAGTACTTCCAAAACAATATCATCAACGTAAATTTAAATTAATAAAATATTACCTTGAGTTACCTTGATGTAGAGGTTGTTGTTTGTGCTTCCTTTCCATAGTTCATAGGGAATTTTTTCATTATTGTTTATGAGCATTAGTATGTTTTGAATGTGAACTGATGTATGCACTACATGTGTCCAAAAAATATCTATCAATTTGGAATCCATTAGCATTGTTCGAGCCATTTTTTGTGTAATTATCATCCATTATGATAATGTTCATTTTTCTTTGAACCACTGTCTCAACCAATCTATGAATCCATTATGTCGTCCTCTATCATATATCTATCCAAACCTACTAAGTGTTCTTACGAATCCATCTCCATCCATATTGTCCAAGACTCTACTTGCACAATTGTCCATAATGTTGACCCATTTATCACTATACTATCATGAAGTCTTGATTAATCTATCAAACAATACTTTTTCTAACTGATTTCTCTTAATCTTTCTTCTCAAACTCTGCAAGCTACTCGAAGGATGGTTCTCAGGTCTATCACAACTATCACATAGACTCCCCCTGTCTAATATTCATATTACTTGGGAGTCTCTAATCCAGATGGCTTAGAAAAATTCTTGATCTGATGTGTATTCATCATCATTTTCATTGGTAGATTTGTTATCTCTCTGAGCTCTGACTTCTTTCTTTCTATCCGTGGATTCATCTTTCACTAGAATGCCTGAAAGTACAATCTCTTGAACTTGTTCCTTATTTACCTGTCCTTCATTTCTTTCAGTTATTTTCCAAACCTTTATGTATCTGACATCTTTCATTTTCTCTGTAGAATTTTATTCATCTCATTTTATTGCCAATATTTCAATCTCTAGTACCTGGTCTTTGTTCACCTGTTCTTCCTGTTTTCTTATCCATAGTTTCTTATATCTGATATCAATATTCTCTTTCATGGAAGTATCGATCATGCTTCTACAATCACTGGCTATGTGTCCATGGTTATGACATTTGTAACACTCAATGTTACATGTGACCACATAGGCATGGTCTGCTTGAACATTTCTTTTATAATCCCCACAATCTGCAACCTTATATCCCAAGTTAGTACAATAAAAATAATGACCATAAAATAAATTTTCATACCTATGAGTGAATGATCTTCATTGTGGCGTAGTCCTTATGAATTTTTTCTTTGACTGATCATGATCATGATTGAAGCTTCTTTGTGGCTTGAACATGGATGGTATTCTTGAAGATGTATCTTCAATAGTTTTCTTATATTTTGGTTGACCATGATTCCTTCCTTTGAGTAATTCTGCATAACTCTTTCTGTTTTCTTCATTCTTCTTTTCTAGCAACGTATAGTGCTTCTCTTCATTCTCTATAGCTGATGTGGATGTTTCTGTCTCTTC
Source organism: Picea mariana (assembly GCA_032191745.1). Taxonomy (NCBI): domain Eukaryota; kingdom Viridiplantae; phylum Streptophyta; class Pinopsida; order Pinales; family Pinaceae; genus Picea; species Picea mariana. Next base: position 10,839 of record JASDQU010345246.1, read on the forward strand.
AATGTTCTTGTTGAGCTTGATGACTTTGACTCTTAGTGTGACAACTTATTCTTCAAGATTCTCAACCTCTTCTTCTTTCTTCATTATCTGAGACTTCATGACCTCTTTTGTTCTCTTTTCTTCTTCAAGTTGGATTTTCAATGTAATTGTTTCCTCTTCCAGTCTTTTCTCTTCTTGACGAAACTCTTCCTCAAGTTGGTTTAAGTCATTGGTTCTTTCCTTGAGATGATCCATCAATATCTTTTCTATCTTTTCTTATTCTTCCTTTTGTGATGCTATGTTGGCTTCTAAACATTTCTTTTGATATTCTAGAGCTTCTTCAATTCTTCTAGCCTCTTCTAGTTGAGCTCTTAAATTCTTGATGACCTGCTAATATTTTTCAGAACCTTGAAAACTTTGCTTTTGCTTCATCAATTATTTCTTGGATGACTTGTTTTCTTCTCTTTCTTTCCTTAGATATTTAATTGCACTGATCAAATTTTCTCTATAATCAACTTCAACTTCATCATACGTTTCCTCTTCTAAATCTATTTAACATGATGAGCATGTTTCTTCTTGTTTTGTATCTGCATCTTCTTTGGCATTTTTTGAATCTGTGATGGGTGAAGAATATATGTCATGTAACTTATCCTAAAGTTCTTTGGCTGATGAACATTTACCAACCTTTTCTCTTACCGGTTTAGGTAATCCTTCCCAGATGAAATCCATTTCTATTTTGTTATTCTTCTTCAATTCCTTCTTGGATGCAGTACTTTCCCTTTTTGAACTATCATATCCTATAACAACTGATAGCCAAATATAATGTCCCCATGCCTATAAAAATACTTATGTCATTCTACTCCACATCTCATACTTAAAACCATTCTGACCATTAACCATTGGTACTCCATTCTCAGAATAATCCATGATCTCCTTCCAGTGGTTAAACTCTTTCCTGAAGGAACCTCACTCTGATACCAATTGTTGGATTACTAAGAGGGGGGGTGAATCAATAATAGAGCAATAAAATCCTTTTTAACCATATAATCCAAGTTTTATATCAATGTAGAATTATCATCCAATAACTGCAAAGTAAATAAGAAATGAACAAATGAACAATCATACACATACACAATACACCAGTTTTTTAAGTGGAAACCCAAAGCAAGAGAAAAACATGGAATGTTTTTTCTTATATGTATTGAAGAATTAAATTCATTAGAAGCACCAACTTCCTTTGTTTTCTAGCTACAACTGGAAGGAGGCTCCAACCCCCTATTTTCTCAAGCTACAACCTAAGGGAAGCTCCAACTCCCCAATTCTCTGGCTACAACTAGAAGGAGGCTACAACCCCCTATGTTCTCCAGCTACAACCACCTGTCCTTGCCCCGTCCAACCACCTGGACGTATAAGTAGAATGATGGAACCATTGTCACACTATCACTGTGAGATATACTGTTGTAAACCTGTACCAATCAACCTATACCAAACAACCTGTACCAATAACTTGAACCATGCATCAACCATGCACCAAACCTATACAAATAACCTATCACAACAACCCATCACAACAACTTGTCCAAAAAACCTATCACAACAACCTGTCTCATCAATTTTATCAACCAAATAAGA
>JASDQU010345257.1:1035-12446 GCA_032191745.1 Picea mariana
AACGTTGGACTCATTACCTCATGGAGCAAGACCTGTCGTCCTCTGTGAGCCAAGCTAGTGTGGTGAATGGCGCAGCCATCGATATCATGGTGATGTGGGGCTCTGCTTACTAGTCTATCTCTCGTTACTCCATGTCTACAACTTGAGGGCCTCGATATATCATCTCCTTAGTTATCCCTAGAAATGGGGGATAACAGGCCAGTTCGGTACCGAACCAACTAGTTTCGTACAGGTTAGTACCGGGCCACTAGGGACCCACGAATTTCAATTTTTTTTTTCAAACACTAAATTGAGGGAGGGGTTGCCTAATACCTAACCGTATGGCCTTCTAAAACCTAATAATTAATGGTAATAAAATGAAAGATAATGGAGAATGTCACTTTTACTTAAATTTTTAACATTACCATTGTTGAATTTAATGCAGCTGCAAGAGCCATTCTCCTGGAGGATGCCATAAGACTCTAGTTGTGGACTAGGGCCCCCAGCACGTTACTGGGGTTTCTTGGTATGAGACCAAGGAGTGAGTGCCATGGAAAAAGACCCTTGTGAGGGCCCCAAGTGGATGATTGGGGTTCTTTGTCTAGGACCAAGCAGTAAAGACCCTAGATGTATTCTAGGGCCCCTGGATGTGTTCCAGGGAATCCCTTCCTTGTGCTTCGATTGATCCTTGGATGTGTTCCTTGGTGGTTGATATAAGTCCCTAGATGTGTCTAGGGCCCCTGAATGTGTTCCAGGGAACCCATGCTTAAGGCATGGGTTGATCCTTGGTCTTGTACCTTGGTGGATAAGACTCCAAATGTGTTCTAGGGCAACCTGGTCTTTGGCCAAGTAGATCTTGGTGTAATACCAAGATGTCTTTGTTATCGCACAGTTTGTACTTTGAAGGATAAAGGAAAGGTAAAGAAGACAAACTGACGCAACAAGAGACTACCCTATCACTGTCACCTCAATAGGGTATCTCTTTCTATCTAGGGTGGTAGTGAGACGAACAAAGTTCTCTCACACAAGAATTATCCAAAATACTTGGAATATAACAAAGTAATCCATGTAGGAATAATGTATAAAATATGAATAGATAAGATAAGATAAGATAATTTACAATTGAGAATGAGGGCTTGTTTATATACCCACGCAGGGGTGCCTTTTAACCAATAGTCATGTCATTTGAGACATGCCCTTTCATTATTAATAGTTATTATTTATTAATTAATTATTATTATGTTATGAATATCTATTTATAGGTATATTTATGTTCATAACATTGCCTTCCCCTTAAAAATGCTTTGTCCTCAAAGCATACTTTATGGAAGACTTATTTCTTGCGCTAGCTTGTAATTATTGTCGCCCGATTCTTCATTATCGAGTTAGTAATCGTTGAGGACCTCAGACGATAAGATCTTCTAAGCGCTAAGCAGAACTGTCACATTGTAAAGGAGTCTGCCCATCCTAATTCGATCTTCTGCATGGGGAGTTTATAGGGTTCTTGGAAAGAAATTGATGTATTTCGACTCCCGTGATAACTTCTATTTTGAGCATCACTTGTAGCTGAAGTAATATTCTTCGACATACTGGTCATTTGTTTCTGTTGATACAAGGATTGGCTAAAGTATCGACTTTTGTGATTAGGATGTTGATAAGGCATCCTTGCAACTTGATCCTTACTTCGTATACTTATAGATTTTTATTGATTAACTTTTGGAATTGAATTTTCTTCATGGCCCTGGATTGTTTCTTCTTCGACATTTGAAGACCTCTTTACATCAATTGGATTCACATCCTTTTGAGTTGTAAGGTTGATTGGTTCTATATTAATTCCTTTATCCAGAATTGAGACTTTTACATCTAACGACTTCTTTAGTTCCATAGGTTCAATCATTGTCTCTTTATCGATCATTGATGTTTTGTGATCTAGCTCTTCTTGTAAAGACTTCTTATCATGCTTAAGCCTTTTGATTTGCATTAGTGAATCTTGATTATGTCGTTTTAATCGTAAAAGTTCTTCTTTATCTTCTGACTTGTCATCTTTATTTTTTGATTCTAGATTCTCCCTCCTTTCATCCTTTAAGCTTTTAATTTGTTCTAGTAACTTCTGATTAAGGTTCCTTAGGCAAGAGCTTTCTTCCTCTTTTTCGGTTAATTTCTCTTTGAGACCTTGATTTTCTTGTTCAATTTTTTGAAAACACCGCTTCTTCTCCTTGGACTTCATGATTTTTGCAAGTAGTTTTTGATTATGATTTCTTAGGCGAGAAATATCTTCGTCTTTTTCAATGATGATTTTGTCACATTCTTCTTGTCGATCTTGCAACTTCTGTATTGACTTCTGATTATCTGGAAGGATCACTTCTGATATGTCCTTCAGGTCTTCTGATGATGGAGCTTCTGAAATTGACTTCATTGTAATGTCCTGTAATGTGAATTTCTTCTTCTTATAAGAAAATGTTAAAAACTTTCTCCTTGTGTTGAAAATAAAAGTACCTAATGTATCTACCCAAGTTGACCCTAGAATTATATCAACACTGTCTTGATAGATTGATATGACATTGAATTTAGCTGTGAATTTGTAATCACCAATAGATAGTTGTAGGTTATTAATTTCATATTTCTCGTCGGAAAGACATGTGTCATTTTCAATTATATTTGGTTCTAAAACCATTAATTGGTTTGTCAGGTCAACATTAATGTGATTTTTCCTAGCGGTCGGGCAAATAACGATGTTGATATTCTTTCCTTGAATAATCCCATTAACTTTTAATAAGGGATCCACATATTTTTTATAAGTATGAGGGAATCTTCCTCCTTTCATTTTGAATTGTACTTTTTTATACCTTGAATTGGACTTGGGAATTTTTTGTTTTTATTTTTTTATATCACCCTTTTAATAACTTTTGATAGTAGTGATGCCTTTTCACTTCTACCTTTTTTTTTCTTCTTTGTACTTTTAATTTATTTTTATTTTTTTAATATTTTTTCACTTTATTTTTATTTTTTTTACTTTAAAGGAGTATTAAACAATTTATAAAATATTATGTATATTAGACTCTCTTTTGCACTTATGAATCCTTTTTAATCTTTTACTAAATAATCGTAAGCTTCACAACTTACCCAATTTGTATTTAATATAATTTGTGTTTAATGTGTTAAACATTTTGGTATATAACTCAAGGTTATCTTACTTTTAGAATGGCACAAATTTTCCTTGAAACATTACGATCTTATCACGATGTCTTCTATTCACGTATATCACTTGGCTTAACAACTTAATAATATGTTTGATGGGTATTAATGAAATTCGGTAAGGTCACATCAACTAATTTTAATCGTTGTGGCGATTCTTCAAAACCCATCCGTTGAACTCGATATTCTTCCCAACTTGACGGTGGTGGCAGGCAGATAGATCGAGCCCACGATTTTTTTATTGGCAATGACAACAATTCTCAAGTCACACACAATTGCATTTTTTTTATTGCTCGAGTGGTGTCTTTGATAATCTGCACAGGGCGTAGTTGTTCATTGGCAACAACTAAATCTCACGTCAATACTTCTCACTCTATCCCTTCAGGCTTCCACAGATTGGGAAACGATGACTTGTATTTTGGTGGTAGCTCTTGACAGCGATAGTCAATCTCGGTTTTCCCGATTTATTATTAGCAACAAACCCCATTGGTTATGTACCAGGTACAGTTGTGTCGTACAACGACTGCGTTTGGATACTATGATGGTGATGTACGGCTTCGGTGACAACTGGTAGCTAAGAAAGTGTTCTTAATTTATTTATTTATTTATTCCTTTTATATATATATATTTATATATATATATATATATATATATATATATATATNGTACAGTTGTGTCGTACAACGACTGCATTTGGATACTATGATGGTGATGTACGGCTTCGGTGACAACAGGTAGCTAAGAAAGTGTTCTTAATTTATTTATTTATTTATTCCTTTTATATATATATATATATATATATTTATACTTAAGTACTTTCTTTATTTCTAATATATATGGGTTTTTGAATCTTTTGTGCTTGAGTATATATTTTTTCTTTTATATACTTATTCCCCCTTTCTTTTTTCTTTTTCTTTTTTAATAAATTTAATTTTCTTTCAAAAATAGACTTTTTTTTCTTTTTTTTACAGAATTTCTAATATATATTGCTCTTGATTTCTTGGCAGCGAAATGTTTTTCAACATAATCCTGAGTTTTACATGGCCAAAGGCCTGAATTGGTCAAAGACCGAAGTTCCTAAGAACTTTGAAAATTTGAATGGCCAAAGGTCTGGTTGGTGGTCAAAGACCAAATTTCTCAGAGAAACTCTGAAATGATGGGGTTGGCTAAAAGTCAGTTCAGACAAGGTCTGATAAAGAGACTAGCCAAAGGTCGAAATCAGAAAAAACAAAGCTCTGATACCAAATGAGACGAACAAAGTTCGCTCACACAAGAATTATCCAAAATACTTGGAATATAACAAAGTAATCCATGTAGGAATAATGTATAAAATATGAATAGATAAGATAAGATAAGATAATTTACAATTGAGAATGAGGGCTCGTTTATATACCCACGCGGGGGTGCCCTTTAACCAATAGTCATGTCATTTGAGACATGTCCTTTCATTATTAATAGTTATTATTTATTAATTAATTATTATTATGTTATGAATATCTATTTATAGGTATATTTATGTTCATAATAGGTAGGCCCAGGGGAGACATCCCCGGTGACCTGGGGTTTTGAGAAGGCAAAGGTTTAAGGCTAAGTATAAGTTTCCCTCTCACAAGTCACCACCGATCAGAAAGTCCGACTAAACAGCCAATAAAGATAATAACAACCAGAAGTGTACCTGCCCAGAACAAAGAAACAAGAAAACTATATATTCGCAAGATCACTAGCTGTTTAGTACTTCATATAATCAAGGACTTTCTGATATAAAGCAATTGACCGATAATATTGATGAAGCAAATCAATGATGTACAATAGCAATAATCACAATACATTACTTCACAATTAATGCTTTTAAGAAAACTTCACAATGAGCAAAAACGATTTTATCATCAATTTTACAACACCAACATTCATTAGAAGCAAAGACCACTATGCATTAATCAATCTTTCAATTGCTTAAAGAGGCTAAAATGCTGCAAAGTATAAATATAACTCAAGTGGATAATGGCAGCAATAAGGTTGGTAGGTTAGAGTTAGAAGGTGTTAGTAGTTGTTCAGAGATTTTGGAAGTTGTGAACAAAAACACTCAAGCAAAAGGTCTTAGACTAGTGCATTCATAGGGAAAATGGAGTCAAAATAGTGGCAAAGGTTGAAGGAACTAAATGATAATACTAGGGCTAAAGACAAGAGGTTTTGACTGTGAAGTGTTGTTGAGCCAAGGCTTCAACCATCAAACCCTAGGAGAAAATGGCTCACTAAGGTGTAGTAACCCTAGGACTTAGTGTGTTTTCCTCCTTCTTTAGCTCAAAGACAAGATAAAAACAGCTAGGATTGAAGAGCAAAGGTAGGGTGTTGCAAAGGCAAGGCCCTAGCAATGTCTTCAATAGGTAGAAAAACTCCTTGGCACAATCTTAGCAGGGAATTAAAATGACACCAACATGTGCTTATTTCATAGGGTTTATTCCAACAAATTTCATTAACAAAATGCAAGTAGAAAAACTATAACCATTCAAGTAATGGAAGGATTGAAGAAATTCACTTACAATCACCAAGTATCATCAATGCCAAACCCTAGTTGTAAACCTTCCACCAAGAAAATGCCAAAAATAGCCAAAAGAAGCCTCCTTCAACAAGTGCGCACAAGTAATTTCAACCAAAACCCTCAAAGAGGGCGCAAATTTCAGACCTCACACAAGTGTGAGTGAAAGATGATCAATAAAAGAGAGTTTTAGCTCTCTTACTTATAACATACCAATGACCTTAATTAAATTTTAGGTCCCAAAAGGCCGACAAGGCCAAAAATACATAATAATATTGTTTTACATTAAATGTCATGATAAAACCCTAAATCAAGCATAAATGAGACGTCATGCCCTTTTAGGGTGACATTAGCCCCTTTTAGGGGAACATTGTCCTCCTGGAGAAAAACGTTAGGCCGCCTTTGGCCTCCGGAAGCTACCACACGTGCCACAACTGCCTCCCAAAAACCTCCACAAGTGTTGGATGACGTCATGAATGTCATGGGTGACGTCATGGCCTTCCAAGGCCAACATCATGGTGGAAAAGGCACAACCCCCCTGAGTACAGGTCTACTGGGTTGCCTCTGGTGGAACATCCTCCTCTTCCCCGGTGCAAAACTTTTGATCTGTCTCTGCCCCCTGCTGGGGTTTCAACATCCATATGATGGGCTTTCAGCCTGATGGAGGTCCGAACTAATCATCTCCCCATGTGTACCTATCCATAATGGTACCTCTTTGTCGGGTATGATCCTGCACATCAACAGATACACCCTCCATGGGCTCATAAGTCACAGGGATCATAGCAATGCCAATCACATCTAATCATCAATATTATTAAACATGTGCATAAAACCCCTTTCACCCGAACAAGTGCTCAAAGACATTATACTAATCTGCAAGCCAAGTTTGGAAGAAGTGACAGGGCGTCCTATTGGGCAAATGTTCACTGGATGTGGGGTGTTTCCGGGATAAATCAAATCCAAGCCATGTGAGTGGATGAGGTGGTAAGGGGTATCTAGACAAGGGATGTAGTGATAGCAGGGAAATGCATAGCTTACCTATGGGTGCCTCTGTAGAGGGTGAGCTGCACCTGTCATGGATGCAAATGTTTCCAAGCCCATTCATGCCTTTTATCTTTATTCTTATTGCTTTTTCTTCAAGAAGCTAGTCAGGGGACACTGCCCTGGCATGGTGACCAGTGGTGGTAATGTTACCCACAAGCATTTCACAGAGATGAGAAGGTTGGCTCATGATGAGACCCCCTTTCTCTTGGCTATGCCACCAAGAGCCACTACCTTGGCGTGGTGACCAGCTGTTGGTAGTGTCATACCGCTACATGCCCATGGACCTAATAGGCTAGCCTGTGATGAGACCCCCTATCCTCTGATTAGGTCTTGTTTTAATATTTTTATGGATCCCTCTGTTTCTTGTTGAGAAGCCTTTTACTTCTTTCTCGGGGATCCCTGGGCAAAGCATCTCGAGGTTTCATTCTTTGGCTTCTATCTTTTACCAGTTGCTTTTACCCTCTGGGCCTTTAGCCCCTTCTTCCCACAAGGTAAGGTGCAACCCTTAAATAATTGGCCAACCCAATGCCCGGACCAGTGTAATGGGATGGATGAATGGCAGAAAGATGGAAAGTGGTAAGTATGGTGGGAGCAGACGATGGTCTCTCATGAATCCCCCAATTGGCAACTCAAAACCTATGGGCACAAGCTTACTAGGGCATCCTGTCATTCCCTCCAGATATGGTCAAGTGGATAGGTATAAGATCCAAGCACCTGTTAGAAAGAAAAAGAATTGAAAGCACATATTCAAAGGTTTTGAGGATCAGAGTGACACATACCATGATACCCAGACTCATTACCTCATGGAGCAAGATCCATTTCTGCTACAGGACCAGGCTGAGGTGATGGATGTTGTTGCTGACAAAGTGGAGGCACTGAAGGAAGAAAAGATGGGCCCTCCAGGGCCATGCTCAAGTCGATCTGACTCTCGGTACTCCATGTCTAGGACCTGTGGACCTCGAGACATAATCTCCTTAGTTATCCCTAAAGTGGGGATAACAGTGTTGATGTGTGATCCTCTTCCTCTCTCCTAGGATGGTCCACAGGACCTAGGAGAGACTATGAAGATGGGCATGACCACATTGTGTGATGTACCCCCTTATGCAGTGATGATAAAGTTTATTGGTCACCTTGAGATTCATATGGACACGTTTTGCCACTAAGAAAACCCCTTGATTGATCTTCACCCTTGGTTTTTGAGTTTGGGTATGAGTGGGGTTTTTAATTTTGTTTTAGGGTTTTGTAATGATTAAATTAGAAATATTAATTAATATTTAATGTGACATTAATTTAATATTTATATTAAATAATATGTCATTCTATTAATTAATATTTTATTAACCTAAGCCCTAGCCTAAAACTATAAATTAGAATCCTACCTCAATATTCCCTCACACACTCACTCTCATTCCTCTTCAAGGTAGCGACTACCTCAGTGATAGCTCCTTCTCAGATTTGCGGCCTTCCTAGCTGGACAGTCCACCTCAGTTTTGCGGCCTCCATTACTCTGTTGTCTTGTGCTGGAAGTTCTTACCTTGGAGCTACTTCCTATGGAGGATTACTTGCTGAAGTATTCATTACTGTCAGGACTGTCTTAACTTCCGTTTTAGCTCTGTTCTAAGCAGTCGGCCCCCTCTCTGTGTGTGAGATCTCTGTTCTAAGCTGTCGACCCCCTCTCTGTGTGTGAGATCTTTGTTCTAAGCAATCGGCCCCCCTTTTCTCTGTGTGAGATCTTTTTTCTAGCAGCCATCTCTCTTTCTCTATGTGAGATCTATTTGGTTGGCCCCTTTATCTTGTGAGAGATCTACCCTCCTAGTCGCCTTCACTACTGTAGGCTGTCGTCCACCTTTTGTGCACAAATCTGGAACTAGTAAGGGCAGCGGCTATCCTTCCAGGCTCCTTTTCATTGCTGCCACACTTTCTCTAGCTGCCAGATCCATCCCTATGTGTGGCTGATATAGGGATTGTTGTTTAAGTAATTTGTGTGGAGTTTTCTTGTCACTTTCCCTGGGGTTTCTCTTTTGGCAAAACAGTGCTATGATCTCCTTAACAGATAGATCTAACCCTAAGTGGTTGATCTATGAACCTAAACTAGATCTGAGCATATCACAAAGGTTTTCATTTCACTTGTCTGCCAAGCTCTTCTATCATTGTTCAAGAGGTAAATCTCAGAAGTAAGTTTCAGTTGCATTTGCTTCAATTTGAGTTAATTGATTGTTTCAGATCTACTAGTTTTACATACTCAGAAATAATTGATTGTTTCAGATCTACTAGTTTTACATGCTCAGAAATATTTGTTGTTTTAGATCTATAATTGTTGTTTTCAGATCTACTGTATTTCTTATGTGCCTCTAATCAGAAATCTTTATTTAGATCTGTCGCGTACTTGTTGATCTAGTAAACAGAAAAATTTTGAGAAGTATTATTTATGTTCTTTTCCTTATTTCTAACAACCATTAATTGTTTCAAGATGTTTGAGAGTGGTTCCTGTTATCGCACAGTTTGTAGCTAAGTCAAAAGGCTAGAAGATAGAGGCCAAACTGGCGTAACAGGAACCTACCCCACCCAATGTCACCACGATGGGGAGGTTCTTTCTATTTAGGGAGGTTAGGCCCAGGGGAGACGTCCCCGGTAACCTGGAGTTTTGAAGAGGCTAAGGTATAAAGGTCAAAGTGAAATTCCCTCTTCATAGATCACCACCTAAAGCAGATAGTCCGGCTAAACAGCCAATAATGAAGTGTAGGTCCAAATGAGAACACCTGCCCGGAACAAAGCAATAGCCGACTAATACATGCAGGCTATGATTCAAAGGGTTAGTACTTCATACAACTATCTGATATCAATATATAAGCAATGGATATTGACGAGATCAATGTTTATTAATACAACAATGAAATAATATCAATTCATCAATAAATACCAAGATGATGTAGCAATCAGTACGTCCAATCAATCCCTTATTCAATAAATGATTTAAACCATCATCTGATTGCCTATAAAAAGAACTTGTTGCGTCAAGATGGAATAACCAAGGATGATGTCAGCCTTATTAGGGTTAGTAGTTAGTTAGGATTTCAATTTATAAAGGTTTTGAGAGTTTGCTTGACCAGTATCACTTCAACGTTGGAGGCCTAAGATCAGTGCCTAAGGGTAAATGGAGTCAAATTAAGGGAGGACGCAAAGGTTGAAGGAGAAAGGATGAGGACTAGAGGGAAGGGTTCTTAAGTGCTACAATGGTAGGGCCCCAGAAACAAAACCCTAGGGGAAAAGGGCTCACTCCGGTGTTGCTTAAGCAAGGCCTCGTGCTCTTTCCTCCTTCCTTAGGTTTAACTTGGCAAAACGGCTAGCATAAAAGATAAATCAAAACACGAGAATGTGGTGAGGGAGAGTGTTGCTAAGGCAAAGCCCTATCACCAAACCCTAGAAGCAGGACGGCCCTAGGTGTAGATAACCTAGGCCTAGGACGTCTCCTCCTTCTTGACTTTTAAAGGTACTGCTAGCACAAGGGGAAGAAGCAATAAGAGTGTAGCAATGGCTAGGCTCTTCCTTCCTTCTTCAATCCCTGAAAATTTCTCTTTTAGGGGACATGAGACAACAACCTACTTGTGTGTTTGCCCCCTAGGGTTTTAAAATCAGCAAACTTTATAATAAATGCAAGAATATAAGACTACAACCATTCAATTAAGAAGTTTTGCACAAAAAACACTTACATATCATGATGAAATAACATTGCAAACCCTAGTTGTAAACCTTCCTTCAAGAGAAATGCCAAGAAATGCCTTCCTTCAACAAGTGTGCCTCACTCAAAGAGAACAAATACCCAAGTAGGGCGCAAAAATCAAATCTCACTAATGAGTGAGTGTTCTGTTATGTCAAAATGAGGATAAAACTCCTCAATATATACTGCATCAATGACCTTTAATTAATTTTAGGTCATAAAAATTAGCCGACAAGGCTTTAAACCAAAATCATATTGTTTTTACATTAAATTGTCAAATTAAAACCCTAACTGAGTTGTAATAAAGGTAAAAGCCCCTTCAAGGGAGGCGCTAGCCCCTTTTAGGGCAAATGAGACATCCAGGAGCAAAACGTTAGCCCCTCTGGGGCTTCTCCAACATGCCACACGTGCCACTGCTGCCCAGTCTGCCTCCAAGAATGACCATGAAGCTGGATGACGTCATGGTAAGGATGGGGATGCTCTAAGCCTTCCAAGACCAACGTTCCACTGAAAAGGGGTCATTCCCCCTAGGTCGCGCTCTGCCAAAGTGCCTCTGATGAAACGTCCTCTTCTTCTCTGATGCAAAACCTCGGTCAAACACTGTCCTATCTCTGCCCCTCTGACGGGGGTCTCAGCAACCATCTGATGGGCTTTTCAACCCCATGGAGGTCCGAACTAATCATCTCCCCATGTGTACCGGTCCAAATGGTACCTGTCCGTCGGGCATGGTCCTTCACATCAAAAACTACGCCCTCCATGGGCTTATTAGTCACAGGGATCATAGCAATGTTAATCACATTTCATCATTAATATTATCAAACATATGCATAAAAACCCTGATATATCATTCAATAGCTCAAAGACTCTACAAAAACCTACAATACAAGGTTGAGAAAAAGGACAAGACACCCTATTGGGCAAGTATCCATAAGGAAAGGA
>JASDQU010345263.1:0-12388 GCA_032191745.1 Picea mariana
GTATATCATTTATGTGTATTGTGAAGATTATGCTGGATATTATACTGTTATTCTGTTATTTCTAGCATTTCGTTTATGTTCTGCATATTTTATATATCTAGTATCTTGCAATTTACCTTATTCAACAAAAGCCAAAAAGATGATTCGAAACTTTGTTTAAGTGTTTTAAAATACCACCATGTATCGATATCGATCCTCCGATTAAGCCTATGGAACAGAGGGAATAAAGAAAAAAAGAAAAGAATATAGTGACAATCAGTAATAGAAGTGCTTTGAAATCCTTATCCTCGAGCTCATATCTTTTTGTTCATTTGATGGATTGTGTTAAATTTGTTCGGTTGCAATCATATTTATACAATTTGGCACGAAAAAAACTTATATGACGTGTCGTTTCATATTTTTCGACGGTCGGAATTCGTCCGACAGTCTTTCGGCCGAAAGATTTGGAAACTGTTTAGTTTGACGGATTCCATTAGATTTTAGCCTTTCAGCCAAAAAATTAATTTTTCGGCCGAAAAAATGAAATTGCAACTGAAAATCAAAACCAGAGAAATGTCTCAAGCATAACTAAACTTCAGAGGTTGTAAACTCCTACAAACATTGAGAATTTGGTTTCGAAAATGACACCAGCATTTCCAAAATTGAATCTACTTTGAATTCGTATAATTTTTTTTCATTTTCTTTATTTTTATCTAATTTTATTTAATTTTTAAAAAAACTCACTACATAATATTTTCAGTAGACATTATGGTTCGGTGAAATGAAATATCGGTATCTCAAAAAATATACAGTGAAAAAATTTGAAAAAAATATATTCATAATCCTTAAACTGTTCTTTTCAAAAGGGTATATTTAAATTTTAGTTTTAAGTAAAAATTAAGATAGATACAAGGTATAGAAAAACATGTATTTAAACTCTGCAACGTTTTCAGCTTGGTCAACTTCAAAAAATTCTAGAAATTATAATATTCATCTGTTAAATTCAAAATAATAGTCATAATAAAATAGAGTCTCTGTAGATTGTTGCATTATATTTTGTTTCTTCAAAACATAAGTTTAATAATATATACATTGTTGTAGAAATAAGTAACTCATTATCATTCATTTCATGTTTAAGAAACATACTGTTAAACAATTGTCAAATTGACATATCAAATCGTGATAAAAAAAAATTGAAAAATAGTCATTGGAAAGCTAACACAATTCTTCACAAGTTTTGTTTTTACTGTAAAGTGAAATTCTAAATAAAAAAAATACTTTTATATGTCGAAAGTTGAATAACTTGTGAAAATACAGTTTTTTTTCTCATAAAACAAGCAAAAGTGTAACCCACCTTCATGATTTCACCCATAAATAAATACTCACACACCATCCATGAATAAACACAAGATATAATCTGGGAAACCCAATACGGGAGAAAACCCAAGTAGAAGGTGAGGTCGCTCTGCTCTCTTTTCTCCAAATGCAAGTACAAAGAAAGAGGCACTCTCAATGGAGTTGTCTTTGAAACTGTGGCCTATATGGCTACTAAAACATATCTCCTCCTCTATTATTCTCTCAAAATTCCACTCTTAGGTGCTCTTCTGAGCTATGGAATGAATATAATTCTAGATAATGGAACCCTTTCTCCTCCTAGTGGCCCGATATTTAACATTTCTCAATAGTTGTTAGGATTAGAGTTTGGACTTCCTCAACCCTCAATTACTGATCAAGTTTGGACCTTCTAGAATATTCTTGAAAGTCCAAAAGTGGTTAATCCCATATGTGTAAGTAACAGGAGCTATCATGGCATCCACTCATGCCATGGTGGTCAACAAGGTAGGTCAACTCGTGGGAGGAATACATTTTTCATACAAGATTTGATTGAGGTATTTAACACATCATTAGAAAGGTATTAGAGTGTAGAACACCATAAGGACTATGGTCACAAGCTCTAGATACCAAAACCCCAAAAAGTCATTTAATGCCCTAAAATGGCCTCGAAAGGTTCTAGACCCCAATTTTCCAAACTGGGACTTGCCACTGAAATGACCTTGGAAGATTATTCCTCCATTATTTTCCACCTAAAAAGTATTGAGATAGATAAAAAATAATATAATGATCTAATCCAGATCATACCTCCCCATTTAGGGAGGATTTTGGTCCCCAAAATATTTATTGAACAAGGTGAGAAAAGTTTTTCTCTACCTTCTCCCTAGAGTACCACTTTGATTTTCCTAGAAGATGTCATTTCAACCCAATTTGTGAAAGGTCATGTTGCCCCTGTCATGTAGTTCTGAGCTACTTCTACAAAACTGTGTCCTCTGCCAACTCCGCCTAAGCATGTAGTGCTAAGACCTCTATGAAAGGTAGGACCTTCTTCTCCTAGTCATCCAACATGGAAGGCTCGTAGAGTTTGATATTCTCAACAAACAAAGTTACCAAATTAACAAGAATGCTCTAGAGTTCTCATTTTTTTGGAGTGGCTATTTTAATCCCTATTTTAAAAAATGGTGATATCGGTAGCAACATTTTTTGGGGAGGTGATTTAAATTTCAACATGTTGCAACTTGTTTAAAATCACACCCTTGACATTGAGAATAGAACCATGAAATTGACGTTTGAATCGAAAAGTGATGCTACCACTAGCACCATTTTTTGGGGAGGTGGTTAAAATTGCAACTTGTTTGAAATTACACCCTTGACATTGCGAACAAAAGCATCAAATTGACCCTTAAATCGAAAGGTGTTGTTACCAGTAGCACCATTTTTTTTCGAGTTAAAACTATGACGTAATTGAATTTGTGGCCTTGACCACTACCACCGCCGTAAATAAAACACTAAAAATTGACTCCGAATTCTAAAAAGGATATTACTTGATAATTTATGTATTAACTATTTTTTTTTAATAATTTACATTAAGAAAATAGTTAATTTGGAAAAAAAACACCCCTAAACAAATTCATTTATTTAAAAAATATATATATTAGAAATAAAGAAAAAAAACATTTTTTGTTCGAGAAAAAAAAACTCATAAAAAAAACTTTTTTTAATAAACAAAATAAAAAGTAATCTATATAAAAAGAAAAAAAAATCTAATTAAAACACAATAATTTGAAAAAACATTAAACATTTAAAACAATCAAAACAACAAAATAGAAAATTCAATAAAATTTTAAATTATTCTAAACATAAAAATAAAATAAAAAAGAAATTAATAAAATTTTAAATTTTAAATATATTATAAACACCAATTTGTTTTTAAATTAAAAACAAAAACGAAAACTTAAAAGAAGAAGAAGAATTTAAATATTTTTCACCCAAATACAATCATTTTTAAAAACTAAAGACGTTTTTATGGGAGGGTAATCGCCCCTCCCATAAAAATGCATTTTCTTTTGAATTATATATATATATATATATATATATATATATATATATATATATATATATATATAATTATGTTTTTTAATTTTTTTTAATATATTTAATATTCAAAATTTTATTAACTTTTTTTTAATGTTTGTAATATATTTAAAATTTAAAATTTTATTGATTTTTTTATTTTTATGTTTGCAATATATTTAAAATTTTATTGATTTTTTTAATTTGTTTTTTAATATTTTTAAAAGTTTATTTTTTTTTTGAAATATTGTGTTTTAATTAGATTTTTTTTTTAATTTATTTCTCTATTTTAATTTTAACTTTTAAATTGTTTTTATTATTTTTATAAAAAAAATTCTTTTGTGAGTTTTTGTTTTTGGTGTTTTAAATTTAGTGCTTTAAGGATGTTTTTTTTTGTTTTTTTTTCCAAAAATAAAATAGATTTTACTAATTTTTATAATTTTTCGAACTTTTTGATTAAAAGTTGTGGTTTGTTTTTTTAACAAAAAAAATGTTTATTTTTCTTCATTTTTAAAAGAATTATTTTTTTTCTTAAAAAAAAACAATTTGTTTAGTGTTTTTTTTCTAATTTAATTATTTTTTTAATGTAAATTAATAAAAAAAAATAGTTAATACATAAATTATCAAGTAATAACACTTTTAGATTTAGGGGTCCATTTTTAGTGTTTTATTTGCGGCAGTGCTAGTGGTCAAGACCACAATTTCAATTATGTCATAGTTTTAACTCCAAAACAAAAATGGTGCTACTGGTAGCATGACTTTTTGATTCAAATGTCAATTTCAGGGTTTTGTTTGCAATGTCAAGGGTGGTATTTCAAACATGTTGCAATTTTAACCACCTACTCAAAAAATGGTGCTACTGGTAGCAACACTTTTCGATTCAAGGGTCAATTTCAGGGTTCTATTTGCAATGTCAAGGGTGAGATTTCAAACAAGATTCAGTTTTAACCACCTTTGCCAAAAATGGTGCTACCAGTAGCACTACTTTTTAATTTGGGGGTTGATTTTGGTGTTTTTTACCCAAAAATATGCTAGAGTTCTTATTTAAGGTCACATTTCTCATTAAGTTGGTAACTTTGTTTACATTCACTATCGAGTAAATGTGCATGTATGGGAGTAGACTAAGTATATAGGCGTTATCTCCCACCTTCTCCAATACAGCGAAAGGTAAATACTGCAGAGCCTTGATCTTCTTACTAGAACCTAGTTGTTCCTTGTTCAACTGTAACCAAACTATGTATCCCACTTTGAATGACTTCTTACTTCTATGTTGATTATGTCTAGACTTGTATTTTTCCTATGACTTCTTCAGCGTCTCTTGTACTTGAAAATGGATTTTCCTAATCTTCTAAAGAAAAGAAATCTACTCTTAATGCATCCCCTATGAGATCCTCCCTCACTCCTCCTTGTTTTCCATATACTAACATCCAAGGGTGAAGGTGGAAAATATCCAAAGAAAGTTTCAAAATGGGACATACCAGTAGAAGTGTGAAGTGCTATATTATAAGAGTGTTGTATGTAGATAAGATTTTCATCCTAGGTCTTTAGATGCTTCTGATTTTAACTGCTCAAAAGATGGATGAAATTCCTACTAACTAATTTTGTCCACCCATATTCAACTTAGTGTCCATCTTCTCCCAAAATATAGTCCAAAATGCATTGAGAAATATGGTATCCTTGTATGAGATGATGCTCCTTGGTATACCATAGTGAACCCATACTTGTTCAAATAATATGTTGGCTACTTCTTGTCCTTTGACAATATTTTTAGAAGACATGAGAATGCACATCTTGTTGAACCTGTCAACTACCACAAATAGATAGTCATGTCCCTTCCTGGTTGTTGGTAAACCTCCCACAAAATCCATGGAAATTTTTTCCCATTATTAAGTGGGTACAGGTAAGGGACAATATAGACCTTGCTTCCTATTACTTGGCTTGTTGGTACAGAAAATTATACATCCTCTAATATACCATGCTACATCTTCTTGAATTTTGGGCCAGTACACATACCTCTATAAGTTGTAAACTACCTTCCCAACACCAAAATGTCCTACAACCTTGGATACATGAGCCTCTTTGATAAGATGTAGTTGCTCACCTTTAGGGACATAGAGCTTGTCAATCTTGTAGAGTAACCCATTCTGGATATGATTGTCAACCTTTTTTCCACCTTATTCTACATGAATTTGGCCCTGTAGATGTTGAAACACATCCTTGAAGTCCTCATCTCGTGTATGCATATCTATATTCATCATGGGTAAAAGGATCCATGTGCATTAGAGTTCTCAAAGTTATAATATTGGATGTGGGTGGCGTTGAAAGCATTGTTGGAATTGTTTTTCATGGGTTGTAAGACCCCGAGTTCAATTTGTCTATGACCCAAAAAACCCACTAGACACTGGTCCTTTCGACATTACCTACTTGTACAGATGAAGTCTCACCCGAGGTATCTAATATTGGGACTACGAGAAATAAGCTTCTGCAATAGTAAGGGAATGGGAGGAAAACATTCGGTTCATTATTATGTATTACATCTATGTGCATGATTCTATTCTATTAAGTATTAACTTACTTATGATTTAGATTCCTATAATGAACATAATCTAGATTCATCGATACTCCACTATTGTAATGATTGTCCTCATTATGAAAACATTCAACATGAGATAAAACTAATCTACAATGCAACCATCGTAATGCATAAGAAAAACATATAAAAGACAGAAAACACATGATTTTGTATCATCTTTGTAACGTTCCTTTATTCATTCTTCTCTTAAACAGATTGTTACACTCAAGACTCAGGAACTCAACATCAAACATAACATAACATCATAGAACTTACATGTAACCGAACCTAGCGGGGAAATGACCATATAGAGGACCCCAACCTTATTAGATAGTGTACCCCTAATCTCCCAACCCGTTACATATTTATACAAAAATCTAGGGATAAAACCCTAGTCTATTCATCCAAAAAATACCCCATTACAATGCATCATTAGCTCAATGAACTGGTTGTTCAAATGATTTCTTCTTCTTTACAATCTGCATGCTTTTTTTTGTTGTTCTTCTATCTATAGAATGTCATGGTGTCATCCTTCTATCATGCTTCATTCTCTCGCTCTCTTTCTTTATCCGATGTCGGATTTACTCTTCTCTTTGTGTGTTGTCTTCCTCCTTCGCAATTTCCTCCTTATGTTCATTGTCCTCCTGGATGCACCTTAGATGCACACTCACTTTCCCCCCCCTGCGCACTTTCCCTATACATAGGATTTTCTCCAAAAACTGTATCCAAACTTCCTATCCAACATGCCCCAAAACTCACCTGTGGGTCGTCCTGAGCCACTCAGGCTTGTTGCTTTCTCTTCCATGCTGAAATGAAGTTTTTATAGGTAGCCTTTGCTACCTCCACCTCTTTGATGATTGTGGCTTATGTTGCTGCAATCTCTTGTGCCCCCCTATGTGTTCAAGTGTGTAAGTTTTTCCTCCACCTCAACCGTTGCTTTCTTGACCTTACCTTGCACAGGGGCCAACTCTCCAATTACCCTCACTGCTTCTTCCTGTAGTGGTCTCAATATCTGTTGAAGGATATTTTTTTGATCCCTCTTTTTCTCCACTTCTACATATTCCTGTCGCTGAGCCAAAATGGATGACATATGCTCCACTAGTGGAAATGTAGCCTCCCTTTCTACCACATGGTGTGCATGTTCTTGCACTTCTCTTATCTTCACCTCTAGAGCCTTCATATTCAGGTCTTCTATTAATTATGTCCACATCTGCGCACTCTCCTCACATAGTTTTGTTCATTCTCCTTCTACTTTCTTGATGTTGGAAACTGTTGTCAATTCCATCCTCACCTTGCCTTCACGCACCTTTGGTGGAATTCCTAGAATGCTCCGTAGTTTTAAGTCATCAATATAATCCTTGAAGCCCTTAATAAATTCACTAATATTCAACAATTGCTCCTCCATAGTATCTTCTACTACTAGTATAACTTCTGGTACTTCCTTGTACAATTTTTGGATGGTTGCTTGTGTCTTTTGCACCATGGATTCAAATCTTTCCATCTCCTATAATTATTTCTTGACCCTCTCCTCATCCTTATATTTATTCTTCAGAACTTCTTCTACTCAGCCTTCAAATTCCCTCTTTTGTTGAAGTGCCATGCCATATTTTTCCTATACTTGGGCTCTTTCATCCCTTACTCTTTCCAATCTCTGAGTGCTTCCTCTCCTCTATTCTTCATTTCTTGCATCAATCCTACTTGCAAGTTCTATAGTCTTTGCATGGGCATATTTTATACAACTATGTTAATATGGCCCAACTTATTTATTTTCTCCTTTAATTCACCCATTGGAAACTCCAACACATCTGCCTCAATCTGTAAGGTTCCATGCCTTATTGTTAGTTGTGTCAAGGCCAACTGCACCCTTTCTTCTTCTCTCCTTCGCCCCATGGAAGTTCCTTCCCTGAACCTGTGCTCTTTCATAATTCTTGTTGTTTCCATCATCTACTGAAGTACTTCCAATTGATCTTGCACTTTCTTCTATTGCTCTTCTTTCTTCTTTTCTACTTCCTCCCATATTTCTTTCGTGGTATTTCGTATATGGTAGCTAATTTTGTCCATATCATCATTAGTTAATATATAAAATGGGGTCTGCCTCCACGCCTTGGATTTCTTGCATTCCCCTTATCCTTCCTTTGTATTCCTGCTTCGGGGACTGTTGATGTGTCGGGAAGATTGCCTGCACCATTCATCTAATCCTTTCCTTGCTCACCACCTTTTTACTCATCACTTTTTTGTTGTTCTTCTTCCTCTTCTTATGGCCCTATATTTTCTGCTGGGATCTTCCAATATTCCACCCATTCATTGACTATCAAGTTGACGTCTTCTATTGTCAACCTATAACTATTTGGAAACCATCGTTGTGCAGGATCCTTCTTGTCTTGCACATACATATGGTGCATGTTGGTTCTAAATCATGCGATATCCTTATATGATTCTACTATTTCTTCTTATATGTGTGGTGTGTGTGCAACTAACAAAGTAATTCTCTCCAAATAGAAAATAAATATGGCGTTTATGTCATTTTTCCTTCTCTTAATCATTATGTGCCATAAATTGGCATACCTTGCAACCAAAGGGAGGCTACCTGAAGTGCACATGTGTCGGTAATACTCATGTTCTTTCCACCTGACCAACACAATGAGGATGAGAAACCATGCATAATGAAATTCAATGTCCTTCTCATGGGCCTCCATGCAATTCTATAAAAAATAGTTGACTAAAAAGTTATCCCAATTCATATGAACTCCTTCCATACATTTCTCTACGGATGAAATGAATACAGCTGGTACTTTGTCTTTATGACATTTGTGCAGTAGTTTTCAGGCCAAACCTACGTCATAAACCTTGCATTTTTATCGTTGATGATTTTAACATCTAGGCCCCTCTTTCCCATGAATGTGTCAACTTTTTCTTTCATTGAATCAGAGAGGGCTCACTCTCCCATCTTGATGAAAAATAGTCCCAAGTCTTCTCCTACTTTGGATAAGCCTGTAATACATGTAATCATAAAACTATCAATCAATACCGGGGGATTGAGCCAGAGTCTCCCCCCATGAACACAAATTAGTAACACCTTTACACAAACATTGATTTTCGTACTCCATCCGAAATGTATAATTTCTAACAAGTTCAGTATTCCTTCTTTCTCAATCCCAACGCCCATTCCTATGGCTCTACCAAGATTTCTCATGTTCCTGTGATGCTCCTAGTGCATAAATACTAATCCCTAGACAACTCAAGGAATTTCTTTGTATCTGTGATATCATGGTCCATAAACGTAAGGTTGGAAACCTTCCTGAGAATATCTTCGTCACTACTTACACCAGCCATAACGGGTGCTGTCAACAATGTGTAATTTCCATTGGTGGTACATTTATCA
Organism: Picea mariana; assembly: GCA_032191745.1. Lineage (NCBI taxonomy): Eukaryota > Viridiplantae > Streptophyta > Pinopsida > Pinales > Pinaceae > Picea > Picea mariana. Next base: position 9,339 of record JASDQU010345263.1, read on the forward strand.
GTGGCATGTCATCCATGCTTGGTGGTAAGTAGTCTCTACGAAAAACTTTCGATGGCATCGAAGCCGAAGCTCTGACTACTTCCTCAACCTATGGTGATGCTACTATTCGTTTCACTTTTTTTTCCCTGCTGCACATGGCCCTCCAACTCTTAGAGGTTCCATTCTACTTCTGTGATGGAATCCTCGACTAGATCTATGTCTCTTTGCAGATCATTTTAGCTCGACTCTTTTAGCTCAACTCTGTTCTCGAATTCATTATGGTTCGCTCTATTTTCTCCTATTCGCATGCAACAATGACTTAGAGTTAGCGACTTCCTATTGTTTTTGTGCTTTCATACCCACTACACTTATCTTATCCTTCCTTAACTTCCTTGTCCAATCCATCACCATGGTTGATGATTTGTTAAATAAATGCTCCTTTATTACCAAATCCATCATGTGATTTTCCCCTCTTACTGTTCATCTGTCGTGATTTTCGACGACTTTTACCATTTAGAACTTATATGACACTTTTATGGCCTGTCACTCCCGCTTTATAACCTTAATTTCCATGCTTTAATTCTTTTAATGGTCTTATATGTGCCAAACTACGCACTTTTTCTTCGCTATTTCATCTATGTACTTCACAGTTTGTCTCGTCTGTGTCTTGTATCTTACATCGACGCAGTGCAATTCTGATGTGTGGTGACCATTCGTTCTGCTAAAGTTCTGATGCCTTGGTACTCGAATGCTCTTTTTCTTTTTCCTGTATCTACTTTTTATTTGATCTCTTACATTTTCTACTTTTATTTGTTTTTCCTTTTTTCCCTTGATACTATGGTACAACTACTATAATACATGGTTTATGGCATAGCCCATATTACTGCGCTGACTATTGGCCATCTCTATATATTTTTAGCTGACTTCCATTCACCATTCCTTCAAAGTTTCTCCATTCAAGGTTTCCAACCGTGCAACACTTGTCTCTGTTGCTTGTTGAATCACATAGGGTCCTAACCAATGCATTCTAAAATTTAATGGATGTAGCATAAACTTGTTGTCATAAAGTAGTACTAGATCTCCTACTTGAAATTTTTTATGTTTAAAGTGTCGTTCATGTCAAGCCTTCTCTCTTTCTTTCTGAAACTACTTATGGAATCCTACGACGAACCACTCTTCCTCAAGATGTACTAAATGTTCCAATATCTCCTCTATCACACCAATGTCTGATAGCTCAATAGTTGTTGCAATGCATATGATAGGTAGAATAAAATCCATTGGCATTATTAATTCTTTCCCGTACATCAAACTGAAAGGTGTTTGTCCTGTGAGCTTCTTACTTGTAGTCCTGTAAGCCAATAATACTGCAAGAACTTTTAATTCTCAATCATGCCTCCACTATTCCTTTGTCATGATGGTAATATGGTGTACTCTTTTGATGATGAATATGGAAATCCTCAATCAATGTTGTAATTGTTTTGTTCAGAAAGTGTGTACCTTGATCACTGAGTAATATGCACAGAGATCCAAATCTTGTGACTACATTCACAAACATAAATCGTGCAACAGCCTCTGCAGTACAATCTATAACTGGGGCTACTTCTTCCCACCTTGTGAAATACTCCATCATTTGGGCTCTGTGTGCACTACATACTGGTACCGCCTCCATCGCCTCTTCTTCTGAGAAGATCTTCATTTAAATTTCATGTAGCATTGCATCTATTTATGGAGATTCATATTCAAATGTGAACATTATTTTGAACCTCTGACTAGTTCTTCCCATCTTGTTGTCTCCATGTGCATCTCCAATTCTAAATACCAATTCTTCAGAATTGTGTCTAGTGTGTGTATAAATTTGTGTTTCCACTCTGTCTCTAGTACTGAACTCCATAAATCATTGCACTGTTCCACATGACCTACTGGATCACTCTCCCCTGTATGATTCTGTGTAATATTTTCTTCCACAGTGCCAAACCTTATTTTCATTAGTCTATTGCACTGTGACCAGTCTTTCATTCCTGCTTTATGTGCATCCCACCATCTGGCTGGAGTTTCTTTTAATACAACATCTAGCGTTAATATCCTTTGTTTTTTGTTTACTTGCAACTCAAATGATTTTACAAACATACTTATCTTAGTTAATCCATCATACCTGGGTGGCTCACATAGCTTTTTTCCAATCCGACACAAGGATCGAGTGATGCGCACAAATCGTCTAGTTGATATCTCATGCATCCTCTGTTGCCAATGCTTTATAACTTCTTATGAGTCTAATGCGCATGAGCTGATGCTCCTCCAACTCAATGCACCATATGCTATTGAATTGACATAATAATCCATCCATGTAGTCAAGTTATATAAATTGTCAATTCCATTCCATCTTATTGGCTCTATGTATCTCTTTCCTTCTGATGGATACAATGGTGCAGTAACTTTCAAATCTCCAACTTCAAATATCATCTCCCTCCTATTCAAGTTGATGATATCCTGGTTACCGAAATCCCATTCCAGTCCCATTAGTGTTGGATATGGTTGTCTGTCATCCACGATCTCAATAGCTTCAAAGTATTCCATGTTGCGCACCCCATCTATGTTAACATGTACTCCTATCAAACGCCCAATCAAGACTATTTTGTGCTGATTCGCAAGCCTTAACTGAATAGGATACCATACTAGCTTGGGTTTTCCCATCATCTCTAATGTCTTCTTAGGGAACACATTCACCTCAGACCCTAAGTCCAATATAGCATTATCCACATCATACTCTCCAATATGTGCATTGAATAAGATTTCTTCATTGGTTCTCTTCCTACGCAGTACCTGATTTACCATCCTTTGTGTGACACAAATTTTCCTTCCTCTTGTAAAATCATCAATCATGTCATATAGTGTACTCAACACAGTTTCATCCTTCATTAGTGTTGGGGCTAAGAAATGTCCAATTCTCATCCACCTTTCCCTTCATCATTCTCCACATTTCATCGCCCCATTAACCTTTCATGATATCATTTCCATAAATATACTTGGGTTTCACCTTATTGTTCTCCACTTTATTCATTTTAGTATTTAAA
>JASDQU010345268.1:2479-12916 GCA_032191745.1 Picea mariana
TAGACCCATTCGAGTTGATAGGGTTGCAGATGTGGAGTAGTAAACAGATTAAGGCGGTTGTCAAGTTCTTGAGACACCAAATACTTTTGGCTTCCATTATCCATAATAAGTAAATCCAAAGAGTTTTTTATTTGGCAGTTATGAGTGAAGAGGGGTTGGGTGGATGAGTTCGAATCTTCATGGGTCATTAGAATCAGTGGGGGATCCACTTCTGTGGGATTGTCCAGAGGAACTTCTTCGATATCTTCCACTTGGGAGGGCGCAATGAGCTCAGTCAGTAGAGTTTTGTTGGTCTTTATATTTTGGAGGATTCGACAATCTCATGAATTGTGTGAAGTAGTCTTATGGAATGAGCACCAGGGTGTCCTATTTGTATTGGGTGTGGGGTTTTGAGGCTGAGGAGGTGGAAAGAGGGCTGAAGGATTAGCGCTGGATGGTTGAGAGGCAGAGGGGATGTTGTAGGGGCGGGACTGAGGAGTACGACCTCTAGAAGCGACTTTCCTTTCTATAGCCAAATCTCTCTGAAATGTTTTGTCTAAAGCTGGATTTTCAAATAGCTCTACTTCTCGACAGAACTGAATTAATAAACCAACAACAAACTTTAATATGAGTACCTCTTTCGGATCTGGAATATGAAGTAAGAGGCGCATCTTGCAGAATAAGTCTATGTAGCCTTGCTCTCCTTGTGAAGGGAGTTGTCATAGTTGGTTCCATTTGATCCACAAGGTTTGCACATACTCGGGTGGGTAGAAGCGACTTTTCAATGCTTCGAAAAGTCAAGCCCAAGTTCTGATGGTTTTGGAAGTAGAGGATTCTGGAGCATCCCCAATCTCTATCACAATTGTGGTCTTCTCTTACTCTGTATCGCAACAAGTTTGTGCCAGTCCTTCTAATTGCAAGGCTGCAATCTAGAGCTTTATTTTCTCGGTAAGGCCTGGACATGTATTGAAATAGGTGGAGAGGATACAGATCCAAGAATCCACAACTTCTCCATTGGTTTGACCAACAAATTTGGGTAGTTGGATTCGAGTGTCCAACTGGAAGGGGTCTGGATTGTTTTGTTATTGCATTCTGAACAACTCATTGAGGACGGAGGCAAGATCTTGGACGAGATTTGAAGTGTTGGAATCTGAGTCTACTGCCAAGGGATATTTTCGTGGAGGAATTGTGAGGCCAACTGAAGATCAAGGTGCACCTAGTTTGCAATACTGAAAAATGGGTCAAGCTTTGTTTTGTGAACAAAGGACGCGAAACCCTGAAGCAACATAGCTGAACTGGACTTGAGGAAGATATCTGTATTGTTTTAGATCTGTAGAACTCCTCTCTGTTGCAATGGATATCTGGGCGCCCTTAGGGCTATGATATCTGTTTATCTTATTGCATGAATATGTAAAACCTGGTGTGGACAAAATCTGGACTATTTCATGAAAAAAACCACCAAAAAAAAAAAAATTAGATCAATCTTCAAGATCAAAAGATTTTCCATGGATCTTGAGGCTCTGATACCAATTGATCTAGCCAAGAAGGAAATCTACTGGAGAAGGTGACCACACAATCCATAGTCCGGCTTCTTGACCAAAAACTCCTCAGGGGCGCAAATCGGAACAGGGTCGCACCATTGGTTTGGGTGACCAAGCAATGGAGATCCAATGTTGGGATAATCTGAGAGTAGCCAAGAGGATGTGTCTATCTCAGTGTGAGCCCCGAGGATCAATGAGAGAAGCTTAGTGCAGCCATAGAGGAGGGCACACTTACTTCATCCCGGCAAAGGAGAAACCAGCAAGGGCGCAAACCCCGGGTTGGTGCGCCCTCCTTTCTGCCTCAAAAACTTGTAGGAAAACGATTTTCTCCCTCATATTTGCTATCTAACGGAATAAGCTCACTCTCAGAGTTGGAAGCATGGAAAACGGAGCAACCAGGATGCAACCATGAAGGAAAGCGCACTGGTTAACCCTGAGAACCCCCAAAAACGAAATTGCAGTAAACATGAAATAAAATAAAATGAGACACATAGTTTCAGGAAAAAGATAAGAATACTTTATTTGAGTCTTGATTCGCCTTATATACTGAGGGAACCATTTATTTACATATGCTTAATTAAATAACATCAAAATGTGAAAATGGATCGCACCTAGGTGGTTAACTTGTGCGCCCGTAGAGCTAGGATGAAAACTCCTAGCTACTCAATAATGTTGAATCTTAAAAAACTTATGAATTAAATAGAGAAAAATAATTTTTTTCTTTTGACTTTGAGTAAATGTAAGACTCCATGAGAGTGAAGCTTACATGCATCATGTTAAAGTATCAACAATCCCATGGTGGGATAATATGTAATCAGGGACTATAGTTTTCACTTCGTTTAGGACAGACTTGATTTGATTTTTTTTAATTTCCAATATTTTATACCAACAAAATTATTTTCATAATTTTATAATTTCAGTTTAAAAATTAATGAAAAAAAAACAATTACTACAAATTGCATGAGTGGTATACTGCAGTCGAGGTTTGGGTGGTGCAGTCGAGGTATGACATTCGGGGACACTATCTCACTGCCTAGCCAACTGTTTACTGCCTTGCCGCCATGCATTCCTTCCCCCTTGTTGCACTCCATCCTCCATGCAAAACTCATGAGCTGTAACTTTTGGCAAGGATGAGCCTTCCCCTACTTCATCATCCCACCATCTTCTTGTTGTTCTGCTTCTTCCCATGAGCTGTAACTTTTGGAAAGGCTGAGGTTTTTCTTCTTATTTTTAAGCTTCTTCTTCAGCAGTGCATTATAAACACCTCCAAACCTGTAGCAGGTTGGCCATAAAGGAATGCAATGACAAGCCGTGGCGCTTCTGATCCCTTGCACGGATTTCTCCAGTAGTCGTCGACAAGCCGTAGCACTTCTCTTCCCTTGCGAGGATTAGCTCTGGGAATGAAGGAATTCAATGATAAGACGTCGCACTTCTCATCCCTTCCACATACTTCTCCAGTAGTCATAAGTCGTGGCACTTCTCATCCCTAGTAGTCGTAGACAAACCATGGCAATTCTCATCCATTGCAAGGACCGAGGTAAACTTTTTCAGAACTATATATGAGCTCTTTTAAATTTCCTACACAAGAATCGGGAGCATGGAAATCAATAGTTATATTATGTAATTAAACAAGTTACCATACTTAGGTATTGTTCATTGTATGAATTGAATCATATACAAAAATGGATAAAATGAGCAACAACTTATACCAATTCATAAAACCACTCAGCTGATGCCATTCCATCTTCTGAGGGCTTATCTGTCTCTGCTGAAGTTGCATGAGGCCATAACAGTAGCGTCATGGAAACCCACATTGTTTCTATTAATAATGTGTTTCATTAATCATATATTACATGCTTAAAATCTCACATGGACATAGTTGTGGACAACTTTTCACTTCCATTCGGACCTAGCATTGTTAATTTATGTTCCAGAAAATCAAAACAAATAAAAATGACCCAAAATTGGCATTGTTCATTTATGTTCCACAAAAGAAAAACAGGTAAAAATGACTCAAACAAACCACAACTGTCCAAATCATTTATTGTTCACAATTTTTAATATCCAGGAACAATCACAACTGTCCATTCTGTCATCATTAATTCAAAGGGCTTATCTGTCTCTGTTGAAGTTGCATGAGGCCATAACACTAGCGTCATGGAAACCCACATTGTTTCTATTAGTAGTGTGTTTCATTAATCATATATTACATGCTTAAAATCTCACATGGACATAGTTGTGGACAACTTTTCACTTCCATTCGGACCTAGCATTGTTAATTTATGTTCCACAAAATCAAAACAGATAAAAATGACCCAAAAATTGGCATTGTTCATTTATGTTCCACAAAAGAAAAACCGRTAAAAATGACTCAAACAAACCACAACTGTCCAAATCATTTATTGTTCACAATTTTTAATATCCAGGAACAATCACAACTGTCCATWCTGTCATCATTAATTCWAAGGGCTTATCTGTCTCTRYTGAAGTTGCATGAGGCCATAACASTAGCGTCATGGAAACCCACATTGTTTCTATTAGTAGTGTGTTTCATTAATCATATATTACATGCTTAAAATCTCACATGGACATAGTTGTGGACAACTTTTCACTTCCATTCGGACCTAGCATTGTTAATTTATGTTCCAGAAAATCAAAACAAATAAAAATGACCCAAAATTGGCATTGTTCATTTATGTTCCACAAAAGAAAAACAGGTAAAAATGACTCAAACAAACCACAACTRTCCAAATCATTTATTATTCACAATTTTTAATATCCAGTAACAATCACAACTGTCCATACTGTCATCATTAAATTTTCAAAGGAGTTGTAGTAGAAATTGCAGTTATGTATTAAAATCCTTCTAGTTTGGTTTGTTTGTTTCTTCATAATAGAAATTGTAGGATTTAATTATACAAAAATTTATATTCTGTTTTGATGAGATATAAACGTTTTGCCTCAAATCTTATGATTTCTGGCTTTATAAAGAAACAAGATTTAAACAATAGAAGCCTCAAATTTAAAGTCAAAAAAACATAAAGAAAAATATATAGGTTCTTGGCCCTATCTTCAAATTCAAAGACAAACAACAATAAAAATCGCCTCTAATTCAAAGACAAACAACAATAAATCCAAATTCAAAGGAAACACCCTCAGAGTTGTCGAGATTGAGTATGACTCTATGTCATACTGTCACACAACAGAGTATAAAATCTCCAAAATTTTAAACCTGTGTATGATTTATTTCCATCCACCGCCTTTCTAGGACAATAGGTTTAGGTTATATCTAAAGACTAAACTATGAATACGAGGCTACAAATGTCAGAACAATACTAGATAAGCTGATGGAAGTAAGTATGAGAGCACTTTGAAAATATTTCTATTGATCTAATTAAGAATGCAACAAGTTTAAGGTTTAACACCACTTCTCATTGGGAGAATGCAAAAGAGAAGGTGTATGGCCTTCTCCAGTGCAAAGAGGATGCATTGATATAAGCTCCCGCTTGGATCAGAACCGCCATAGAATTAAAAAGGAAGACAACGCTAAGGAAGTGTGTGAAAGGTTGCATGTTCTCCTTGTTGTTATTCTCTAGTCATAGAATCTCTAGCTCTTGATATTCTTTTTAGCATAATTCAAATAAAAAATAGCATTAGATTTTAACAGACTTACTGATTATTAATAATTTGGATCTCTCAAGCAGTGAGCTCTCCGCATCCTCGTTCTCACATGAAGTAAAACATTAATGAAAACTCCCACACTTTCTGTTGAAAGGGTGCCATTTGACATAGTTTGTTCATACAGTTAATAACCTGTCAAAACTCAAGGACACCATCAATCTACACAATCATTTATTGATGTGTAAAGTTTCTTTCCTCAAGAAAAACGTGTTTTCGAGAGTCTATTTTACAATGTTAAATATAAGCTATAATAACTTTATTTTATTATATAAGCATGTGTCAATTCAATATCCGATATTTTGGAAACTGAATGTTTAGTTTAGTGATTAAAGCGATCAAACACGCCAAAGAACGATTCGGCCTTTTAAAATTTATTATGCTGCCAGCCACAAGTGAGAAGCATTAATGTTGAGAATTTAACATCATATTTTGTATATAACGTCATTGTATTATGCTCAATATAATATTTTACCCAGAAATTTACAAGGGAAGCATTAATGTTGAGAATTCAACATCATATTTTGTATAATGCATTGTATTATGCTCAATATAATATCTTACTCATAAATTTACAATGGAAAACGTTCAAATTAATTGCAAGACAAATGGTCAGTAAACCAAATATTAAAATAGTTATAATATTTTTAACAATGTGAAGGCAAAGGGTCATTTGTTGCACTTTACAGCTGAAATCAAGAATTTAGAAAGTGATCATATTGGCAGATTTAATAGTGATTACATTAGAAAGCATAAAAAGGTATTGATTTTAATATTAATTATATTTGTTGAATCCTTCTATCTTAGTGATTATATTTGTTGAATGATTTTAGTGATCACGTCAGCAAATTTGAACAATAATTTTATTAAAAAACAAATTTGCTTGGTGAAAAGTAATTATATTAGAAAGCAAATTTGCACAGTGATTATACTAGACAGCATAAGAGGACATTAATTTTAATATTAATTATATTGGTTGAATCCTTAGTATCTTTAGAAAGAGTTGTAAAAGTATTGATTTGATTAAAACTAATGATTTATTTTTATCAAAATGTAAGTCGGTCTGTGTTTTATTCCTTCTTTAATTCCTTTGCTTGTTTGCAAGGCTTACATAGTCACCTGGTCAATTTAAACTTTAACATAACAAAATGAAAAAAACAATAGTAAAAATGAATGAAGATAACTAGCTTTAATTATCCTTAATCTCTTTCCACTTGCATATGAAATTAAATTAATAATTGCATCAGATATAATCTTTAACTAGACACCACATCATGTCCAGCCTTATAAGTATATATGTTCTTTGATTTTCTTAAGAAAACACTTATATGTATATATATTCTTTGATTTTCTTAAGAAAACATAGGATTTTGTATTGGACAGTAGGATTTATATATATTTTTAAAGAAACTAATTGGGATCAAGATGGTGTTGAAATGAATATCCAAAAATATAATTGGGACTTTTTTTGAAAATTATGTACTGTGAATAAATTTAACTTTATCTAAAAGCAAAGGCCGCTAGAGCATACACAAAGGAATGGATCATTTTGACCGTTAATTGCAGTCTAAATTTGTATATAGTTATCTCCTCAAACCATTAATATCATTGCCAAACTTGTTAAAACTTATTTTTGATTTTAAACTTAATTTTCAAAACATTATTACTTTGGTTACTCAAACATCATTAATTTAGTTTTATGACTTATGATGTATAATAGTACTAAGTGTTCACTGTTATTTAAAGTCACCACAACACCATAATGATTTGAAAATTGGCTCTCACAGTAAAGAGCATTTAGTGAAATTTCAACCTTTCACAATAGAGAATGTCCATTTTCACATTACCACATGGAAGAATGCATATATCATTCTTCAATTAAACAAACACAGGTACATTGGTGGCTCCTCTTTGGCATTAGTGATCATACCGATTTCACTCAAGTGGTCACCTCTCTCCAATGCAATGTAATGTGAAATTAAAAGATAGCATATGCACTTGTATTTCTATAAAAACTGAGAATTGAATTTTATATTGGTAATCGTTTTTATCATCAATGAGAATTGTTAAATATATATTAAATAATAAATTAAATTTTTTAAAATAAAAATTGTTTTTTGAATTTTGAAATTAAATATTTTAAATTTTTATTAGTGAATAATTTATACATATAAAAACAATTATTTAAGTCATGACAAGTTCGTGCCCAGGTCCAGGAAAGTACAGGAAGGTCCAGGTCTAGTCTTTTAATAGCTGTTACTTTACGAATGCCGGGCTTTCCTATGACTTACTACTTACTATATAACGAAGTGGAGGATGAACAAACTATGAGATGAGTCTTATCGTGCCCAGGTCCAGGAAAGTACAGGAAGGTCCAGGTCTAGTCTTTTAATAGCTGTTACTTTACGAATGCCGGGCTTTCCTATGACTTACTATATAACGAAGTGGAGGATGAACAAACTATGAGATGAGTCTTATCTAAGAAATGAGTCTTACCTATGAGCATGATTCTTACTTCTCTCAATTCTGAGACTAAGCCTTAAGTTTATTAATGTTGTTTGACCTTTCAAAATTAATAATTAATAATGAGAATATTGATGTAAATTTTGAATATAAATTTTTAAAAGTGTATTATTGTTGTTTGACCTTTAAAAATTAATAATCAGAATATTGATCCAAATTTTGAATATAAACTTGTAATTTCTTAAAATAACTTTGGTAAAAAAAATTAAATACTATGGATTATGTTTCTATCTAAAAGATAAGCAACACCAATGTTAAAAATGCTACTGTTTATGTTACCACAGAACACAACTTATGACTTATATTAATTAGACTTTCATGTTTACCATTTAGTTTTGTTTGCTTAGATTTTTATGCACATGATTATGAAATCTAGGTAGGGACTAGCTGCTTTGCAGCTATTTCTCTGTTAATTATACATTGGGTAACTTTTAATCCTCATTCTCTACTCTTCAATCTTCATGTTTTTGCACTTCATTTCTTTCATTTTCATGGATAGGTGTGTAATTAGAAATATCCATTTCCGTGTAATGGATTGCAGGTTGACAGAGGATCTTGTATATTAATTCCCATGAAAATACAAAACTAGTATAACAATGACCAGAAATTCAAATTTAAAAAGAAGACGATTAAATTGCATGTAATTAAGGTTAATAGTGGAGATAGTATAAGAAGGTTAACATATTAGTATAACAACAAAAAGAAATTCAATATTTTTACTAATATAGCAATCAGAAATTCAAAAAATCAGTTTAAAAAAAAAAACAGTTAATTGAAAAGTAAAGTTTGAATATCAATTTTAAAGATTTTTAAACTCAATCAAATGCAAAATGAAAAATTTAGTTTAAAAAGAAAATTTAATTGAAAACACAAAGTTTGAATATTAATTAAAAGCTTATAAACCCCACCAAATATTTAATCTAAAAAAAAATTCAAAGCTTGCAAATCACTAGCATTCCTCTTATTAACATAAACAACAATATATGGGCAAATGCAGAACAATGTACTCTGTCTTTGGTTTTTGTGTTTTCCATCCTATCACTCAACAACTATCCGATATGGCCCTACACTGCTTTAGAAAGGCAGGTATTAAAGTTGATATTAAAAGACTACTTTGATATGTTTAACAGATGAAATAGAATGTGTTTACAAGGGCGAATCTAGGTTCTGCCAAAGCGGAGATCAAATATTCAGAAGAGTTAGACTTGCCTTTACTGCTACAGACACTAGCATCAAATATTCAGAAGAGTATGACATGCTAAAGCAAGAATCAAAGCTGAGACACTAGCATCGATTGCTAGTGGTATGGCATGCTAAAGTAAGCATCAATTGTTCTTAACAATAAATGATTACTTAGAGAATGTTGTGTTCTTTGTGCAAGTGAAATGAAAGAGAACAGAAATATTAATTACAGTTAAAAAAAAAAAACAGTCATTACAGTCAGATCTAAAAAAAACTAAGCAAGGTCGGTTTGAACAATTACCAAATTAAGGGTCCTGCGATCTCAGTAAAGAAAACCCTCTCCACAAAAAATGAAAACCCTCTCGAAACTCAGTAAAGAACCAATATCGGCTCGGATCCTGGGTGAAAATTAAGATTACTATTGCACATACCAGGTTCATTGCGATTTACTATTTTGGCCACGCGACGGCATCCTTCTTGGACAGTGATGTAGAAGGCGTTTCTGGTAGGAATAAACCTGGCCCGTCCACCAGCATCTTTCTCAGCTAACCCATTATTTCTCTCCACACAAAAATGAAAACCCTCTCGGAACTTTGAGGCTGGGAAGAAACTAGCTGAGAGGCACAATATTCCCCTCCATTACAATGCTTAACAAGCTCGAGAGCCTATATTTAAAAGGAAATCGTGTACCTGAACCATCCCCAAAGATATGGGAAGCCTTAACAAAGCTGAACAAACCTTTCACAAAACGGGTTCTCAATTCGTTGCCCAGATTTCACAAAACGGGCGCTATTCAAGATTGAATCACACGAAGCATTCAAGATTGATTCAATACGCACGAACAGTCACACGAAGAGTTCCTTCACATTTTCTTTTTTGTTTTTGCTTGTAAAACCCATGTCCAGTCTACAATCAGATCAACAATGTACCGCGGAGACCAATCGATATAACAAAAATAATGAACAAGACTGAGATTCCGGAATGATGCAGGGAAAAATGAAGTCCTCTCTTCTCCGGAATGATGCAGGGAAAAATGAACTAATATAATGAAAATTTTTAGGTTTTACTTTATTTTTCTAACTTGCTTTTTGTTTTTTACTTTCTCTGAACTTGCGTTTTGTTTTTTACTTTTTCTGAACTTGCGTTTTGTTTTTCACTTTTTCTGAACTTGCAGTTTTTTTTTTTACTTTTTCTGAAGTTGCTTTTAGTTTTTAACATATTTTTATTTTGTTTTTTTGCTTTTCTGTTCAACCGCTATATTTGTTCTTGTTTTTTTTATACTTTTTCTGAAATTGCTTTTTGTTTTTACATGTTAATAGTAAGACACTTTAATAGTGGACATAAAAGTTTTTTTGGGGCAAAAAACTTTTATGTAAAAAATATGTTTTTGGAAAAAATTTATATAAAAAATTAGAGTGTTTTTAGGAAAAAGTTTTATATAAAAAATATGTTTAAAGTATTTGGTGGGAATACTTAATTCATGTATAGATAAATATTTAATAGAAAAATGATAAAAATTAAAAAAAAAATATTG
>JASDQU010345271.1:9557-19750 GCA_032191745.1 Picea mariana
ACACCATGCACGAGTACACAATAAGTATCATGGGAAACCCTTCTCAACAAGGGAAGAAAACCCAGCCAATCCTTTGCTATATTCTTCAAAAGAAAGGCCTCCCACACCATAAACCTAGCACACAAAAGGGTGCTCAGAAAACCTAGAAGGCTAGTGCCCAAGAGAGGTGTGCACTTCAGCCCTAGAACTTGTACTTGCTGAAATTTCCAAAGTCACACTTGTGTTATGATTCCTGAATGGGGAATTTACCTTTATTTATATTAGTTTAGACATATCAAAAGTAGTGTCTATTGGCACAACAGGGCTGACCTCAATAACTCACAATATCATTAATAATTTTCATATTAATTATCTTTTACATTAATTATCTTTCACTTTATGGTGGGGCCGACCTGTACCCTTTACATCACAAATAGTGTTACAGGTAATTCTGACTCTTGGACAATATAGCAAGGGATCTCATACATCCACTAATGCTCAGCCACTAGGGGCACGCCCACATGTGCTCAGCCACAGGGATGTCCACGTTTCTATCTCATTGCATCTCACAGGAGAATACACACTCACTAGTGCTCAGCCACTAGGATCACGTTTACCTATGCTCAGCCACAGGCACGTCCTACTCAACAGATCTCTATCTCACTGCGTCTCACAGGAGAATAATCTGGAGTATCACATCATCTCAACTCTCTGCACAGAGGAGACCAGTGCATCGTTTCATCTCCATCTCAGAGAGAACGACACGCCCAACTCATTGGCTTCCTCACCCCATAGAGGGGCACCCAATGTTCCATCTCCATCTCAGAGAGGAACCACACACCCATCTCATGGGCACACATAACTTATGGGCTTCCTCACCCCACACAGGGACACACAACGTCCCTTCTCCATCTCAGAGAGGAACAACACACCCATCTCATGGGCACACCCAACTCATGGACTCTCTCTCAGGCCGACTCACTGAGTCTGTGCCCTGGAGGATGTCTCACGCAGTTGTAATCAACACTCCCTCTCATCTAGGGAGATATTCTCCACTAGGCCAAGTCTCTCACGGAAGTACTCGAACTTCGTCTTGGCAAGCGGTTTGGTGAAGATGTCTGCAATCTGCTCATGAGTAGGAAGGTACTGCACGTGTACTGTTTTCTTCTGCAACATGTCTCTGATATAGTGATATTTTATCTCAGTGTGTTTCAATCTATCATGAAACACGGGGTTCTCAGAGAGCTTCACATAGCTCTGGTTATTACAATGAATACTGGTAGGATCCATCTCATGATCGAATAAATTTGTCAGAAGTTTACGAAGCAACACTACTTTGTGGATTGCCACACTCAATGCTATGTACTCTACCTTTGCGGTACTCAATGCCACAAAGCTTTGTTTCCTGCTGCGCTAGGAAACCATGGCAGACCCTAAAGTAAAGCAACAACCAACGCTACTCTTCCGGTCCACTGCGCTCCCTGCCCAATCTACATCGGCATATCCCTGCAAGCTCAAGTCTACACTGGAGGCATATCTTAGGCCATATCCAACTGTGCCTCGTAGGTATCTCAATACATGTTTTGCTGCTATCCAGTGAGTCTGTCTCAGTTGACTCATGAACTGGCTAAGCAGATTCACCGCATAACATATATTAGGTCTGGTGTTAACCAGATACAACAGTGATCCAATCAACTGTCTGTACTAGTGTGGATCAATCACGCTTGAATCAACATCATTCATCTTCTTCAAATCCATCACCATTGGTGTAGGCATGGATTTGCATTCTGTCATACCGAACTTTTTCAATATCTCCATTGTATATTTTCCTTGAATCTTTGTCTCCCTCTGAACTGCTGAAGGGGAAGAAGGCATTGTTTCACTGTCAATTTCCATCTGAGATTCTCTGGATCTTTGGAAGGCTATCTCTTCCTCAAAAATAACATCTTTGCTTATCTCAATCTGTCTCTGACCATGAATGTTGATCTAATATGACTTCGAAGATTCACTATATCCCATAAATGTACCCTTTCTCCTTGAAGGGTCTAGCTTGGATCTCTTCTCTTTGGGTACATGGAAATATACTGGGCACCCAAATATCCTGAAGTGTCCAATCTCAGGCTTCACTCCAGTGAAGGGTTCTTCTAGAGTTATGTTCTTCAAGATCTGATGAGGACTCCGATTCTGGAGATACACTGTTGTCATACATGCTTCTGCCCATAGAGTCATAGGTAGACTCTGATCATGTATCATTGCATTGGTTGCGTCAATGATGGTTCTGTTCTTTCTCCTTCTCAAATAGTTTTGACTCCCTCTGAGTCAAGTGACTCCCTCTGAATTCAAGTGACTCCTTCTGAAGTCTGAAGTATAACCATCTTCCTTTGTTGTTAACCTGCCTGGAACAAGAAAACAAAAGGAAACAAAACAAGAATATCTCCTAAAGGAGAATAATGAGTACATCTCTAGAATCAAAACAATTTAAGGATTGTTGTCACAACTACAACACGTACTTGTAATGTAGCAAACTTTAGAAATGTAGGTTAGAGGCATGGTAATTAAAACAATCAAACCTGGAGTCTTCACATCTAGTGTGTTGTTCCTCTGAATGCAATAAGATCCTTCTGAATCCATGACTTCAACAAGGTTCCTTCCTCCTGCAAGTACCCTCATGACAATGATACAAATAATATATACAAGTGCATACCTGAGGGTGTTGATATGATTTCTCCAATGGCACCTGGTTGATCTTTGTCCTCTGAGATCTTCATGAAGATGGTAGGCATGGTCTCACCATATTTTCAGATTCTTCGCAAACCCTTGTCAACTGGGTTAGAAAACCTAACGACTAGGTTTTGTTGGGCTTATGACTGCCAACAATAAGCCTTAAGAGAGTCACAGGAATACTAGTGAGCTGAAAAGCTCCTTCAATGAGCTGCAGAAACCCTAAAACCAAAAATCTGCAAAAAATTGCGAAACCCTAGGGCCAAAAATCCAAAATGCTTGGCAATGGAATCTGAGACTCGCTAGAGGTGCACTCAAGGAGGTCGTACACTCTACAACATTTAGCCCCAGTGTCCAATTTTAAGGTGCTAAAACACCTCAGAAAATAAGGGTCGTACAGAATTGCAACAAAGCATAGAGGGCCGTACGGAACTGCAGAAGAAGAGGACAAATAGCTTTGAATGCTTGTGCATTGGGTTCTTCAAGACCTATACTCTGATCCCATGTTGATTTTTCATTAATCTAGGCTCAAGCATGAAGTTCATTCCAATTTTAGCATTTTACTTGAACCATAGACAATTGCAGTTACACCATAAACAATTTGCTGCAGTATCCAAGATCACAAGAAGAAACACCATGCACAAGTACACAAGAAGTATCCTGGGAAACCCTTCTCAACAAGGGAAGAAAACATCCTTTGCTATATTCTTCAAGAGAAAGACTTCCCACACCATAAACCTAACACACAAAAGGGTGCTCACAAAACCTAGAAGGCTAGCGCCCAAGAGAGGTGCGCACTTCAACCCTAGAACTTGTACTTGTTGAAATTTCCAAAGTCACACTTGTGTTATGATTCCTCAATGGGGAATTAACCTTTATTTATATAATACTGGACATATCAAAAGTAGTGTCTATTGGCACTGTTGGCACCTTATACACACCTGAGAGACGTGGAAGAAATCTTCAATCCACTCGGTGTGTCCTTTGGGGCAAGTGAGAGTTAAGGTGCTGTCATTTAATCCTCAACTCCTTCGTCTAGGCTAACTCCTAGCGAAGCCAAGGGTGCTAGTCCCTAACAAATATACTAAGGCTTGAACTAAACTAAGTACAATAAATAAATCTAGGAGTTTATTCTTACAACAATCAATCATAAATTGAAAATACACAAATCAACTATTCATCCACGATATATATATATATATATATATATATATATATATATATATATATATATATCAAGCATATACTTGCATAAAAGGATACTTAGACACAGTTGTTAGATGCAAGTAACATTAAATTGCTTCAAATAAATAACAGAAAAGTAAAGTGAAGCATATGGCTTTGCTGAGTGTAAATATGAGACCAGTGCCTTAAAGGTAATCGTGGGCAATGTAGTTCGTGTGTTTTATTATGGTAAATTGATGTTGAGTTAATGAGAGAATTTTAATAGCAGGTAAAGTAAATGTTTGTCTAAACTAGATTTGGTCCTTAGGAAAGGTCCCTAAAGTGGAGGTTGAGCAATGCCGTAGATCCAACGGGGTAAACCCTCTGATTTGACACACAAGCCCAAGAAAATGTGAAGGGATCGTGTTATCACACTAAGTCGCCTTGGGTCTCTTAGTTTGTTTTTGTTAAAAAGAAAAATTAAAAAAAGGCCTTAGATTCTTATTTTCTCTTTGAAATAAATTTCTCATCCATTAAATGTTATTTATGATAGGACCCCTTAGGATGACTAAACCTTTGAGTCATAGCTCATGTGTTGATCCACAATTCAATTTTTGGTCCTTAAACCCTTATGAGCTCATGGTCTATTCTTTATGTCCCCTCTCGTGATTCATCCCTAGGTTGATACCTCCCATTACTAGGCTGATGTGACACACCTCTCTCATCACTCATGACCTCACATGCATACCTCATCATCCCCACTCACCTGTTCAATCATTTTTTGATTTGGAGAACGCTGCCCACTTAGCAGGCATTTCTGTAGCGTCTGTCACGATTATCATGCACCCACTCCAAGTCATGATTGCCATGACTGATACCTTAACCCTTGTTTTCAGTGCCTGAAGTCAGTTGAAATGCTTTCAAAAGATCTTGCATTTATGATCCTTGGTAATGATTTCTAAATTTGAAAAGTTCAGCAGTGATGCACTGCATAAGTTTGTCAGTTCAGATCAAACGATCGCATGTCCACTAAATCCGATGCTGTTAGAGATTTCAGGCCGAAGTTTCTTCAATCTCATCCTAAGTTTGCGCTGAGGAGCTCAACAGTTGTCGATTTCATAGGTATCCTATGCAACCTCCTTCGTATATTAATTTTCATAGGAGATTTGTGCTCGGGTTTCGGTTTGCTAAGCTTGCAAGGTAGTATGGGAGCCATATTTGCATTCCTGTAAACATCTTCGCTCGTATCCATAGTCTGATTATTGTGGATAGTCATAGCCTTTGAAATTCATAGGCCTGAAATAACCTATCCTCTGTGTATGCGTGGCGCTATGCAGAGGCACTGCTTAAACCTCTTTTATTATCCTTTGCATCTTTTCATCCTGTACGAAGAGTCATTTTAGAATTACTTCCTCATAGTTTACACTCTGAAAACTTGTATAAGCCTGAAAGTCCATTTCTCATAGCCAAGTTCATTTTCTAAGCACTGTTAATTTAGAGGGCCATCCTTGTGCATTTGAGACTTAAATTGAAGTTTTCTGGTCAATAGCATCCCTTACAGCCTCTTAGGAACCCTCTCTTTGAGTCATGGAGACCCCTCAGTCGAAGAAAGCACACAAAGGTGGCAAGATAGTTCGAACAGAACCTATGGACATGCACCTTTTTGACACAGAACCCATGGCAAGGGAAATGTTTCGAAGAGTAGGATGCCTCTCTTTCTGCCAGAACTTAGAAGTAGCAAAATAATTTGCACTAAATTTTGATGGCAAGAAAACCAGAGTTGGAGATTTGGAATTTGAGGTGATTGAAACCTCCATCTCAACTGCAATAGGGATTCCCATTTCAGGAGAAAATTGGTTCAAGGCCATGGTATTGAGTTCACCTTTTGTTAAAGATCTTTTCAAGCCTGAATACCAAGCCAATGATTTATCTAAGAGTGTGCCAAGGAATCAGTTGATTGACCAGTTTGACAGAATGTTGAAAATCATACAGAGATATTTTAGTTGTGAAGGGAGATTTAACACCCTGTATCATTACCACATTAGGTTGTTGTTGCATTTTATTGGTAAGGTTTAGATGAATATTCCATATTACCTGCTGAGAAGTATAGGTAAAATGGCAGATAGGGTGCAAGCCAAATCCAAGGATGTGGGCTCCAGTCTTTTCCACTCTGGACTTATCAGGTTGCTTGTCTATGAAGAGTTGGGAAAGAAAGAGATCTCCTGGGAGAATTTTTTGGTCTCTTCTCACTTCAAGCTGGACCCAACACTTACCCCCTAATCATAGATTGCAGGCTCTTCATCGCCTACCAGTACTAAAACCGGGATCAGCAAGAAGAGAAAGGGCAGAGCCCCTGTTTCAGAGATCAATAAGCAGGTCAGGGAAGTTGAGGAGGAAGTTTGTCCTTCCCCACACAAATATTTCTCACCACCACCTCCACCAGGGTTAGAAGAAGTTCCATCTTCTACCAAGGTGACATCAAAAGAAAAGGAAGAAGCTTCTCTTTCCCTCTCCTCCTCCAGCAGTTGAAATCAAAGGTAAAAGACCTTTCACTAGGTCATCAATTCCTAAGGGGGATTTCAAAGGACATCCTTTACTAGAAACCTCTATACATAAGAAGAAAGGGAAAGGCATTGAAAAAGCTGTAGAAGAGAAACAAGAAACCCCTGTACAGAAAATAAAGGGTAAAGGTACCAAAAGACCTTTGGAGAGGGAAGATGAAATCCCTGTGAAGAATTGTAAAAAACCTATGAAGAATAAAGAACAGGCTGCTGTGCAAGAGAAGAAGCATAAAGGAAAAGGTTTTGAGAAGACTGATGAAACATGCAAGGAAAATCCTGTACAGATGGAAGAAAAGGATGAGAAGAAGCCTGCTGAGACTGCACATGTCCCCAACCCCCTTGGCAACCAGACCTACAAAAGACTTATTAAGCAGCTTAGGGATGCAAGGAGAGAAATAGCTCATCTCAAAGCAAAAGACAAGGTCCACTTGGCTCAGATGAATGAGCTCATGATTGGCTACAACCATACCCTAGACTTGGCAAGGTTCACAGCGAGAAAGGCTCTGCCTCTTCGTAAACAACTGAAGAATCTTTATAGATAGAATAGGGGTTTCTAGGCTCAGAACAGGAAGTTAAAGGCAGAACTGAAGCATTTCCAAGATGAAGTAACCCAAAAGAATTTACAGGTGTTGGTTGAGGCTGCCATTGAAGATGACAAGCCAGTAGCTAAGGAGAGCACAACTATACTGAAGAAGCCTACCAGTGCTAAGAAGAAGAAGTCTACTGAGTTAGTTGGAGACACTCTTTCCACCAAAAAGAGTGTAAGGCTAAGTGTTAAAATGACAAAGTAGTTGGTAGTGGTAAACCTCATTTTTGAGAGTTGTTCCTTCTTGGGAAGGTTAACTGATATGCACATACTAAGTTTTGCCACCTATACAGGCTTCTATGTGTTTAGCTATATGAATTTTGGCATTTTTGCTAAGTGCTAGCTTCACTCAGTGGTAAAAGCACCTAAGTAAATTTATTTGTCATCATGGAAGGACACAAACAACTCTACACACGTTCAGGAGTCAAAAACGTTGCATTTTTGGCATAGCTACCCAAATCCTTATGCAGACGCATATTTTACAGAACGCAGAATTGTCATACAGGCGCTACCCAAAGGTGCTGCATAATATTTTATAGAACGCAGAATTGTCATACAGGCGCTACCCACAGGCACTGCGTAATATCTTACAAAGAGCAGGTTTACACACAGGCGCTACTCAATTTTGCAACAGAGGACAAATGTAGCTGCAGATATGCAGCACAGGGGCGCTACCCACAGGCGCTGCCTTCTCTCCTTGTTCCATTTTAGGGGGTGCTACACAGAATTGCTACCCAAGGGAGTAGCCAGCATACACTAGGGATCTAGGAAGACTAAGCCAACAGTTTTGGATAAGTTAATAATGAAATAACTGACAGAAGTAGCAATTGGCGTGCAGAGGACAACTACAAGCTCCAAAGGGACACATGGCAAAATAGGAGTTGAGCAGCGAAAGAAGATCAAAGCAGTTAGAAGCATGATTGGTTTTAGTCACCAACACTTCCCTGTTTTATAGCATAGGCTGTTATCTTAGTTGTTAGAATAAATAAATGTTCTGAGATTTTTAAGGAAAAGAGGCCAGCTCGTACCTCCAGTTGTTGCCTCCCTTTCTTGTTATAAATAGATAGATGAATTGCTTTAATGGGTTNTACTAGACTTAAGACTTTTTGACTAATAGAAATCAACTCCTATTTCAGACTATTTGCTTCTAATGCTAAATGTTCATATTTGAATGCTTCATATGGATGACTGTGGTAATGATATGATGGAGGTTTGATCATTTTATTGTCATGGTGTTTATTTAGCTCCTTAGTTTCCAATCTCAAGAAGATCTTGTTTTAAGAAACTTTCTTCCATTGGGCTTTTGTGGACTTGATGTTTGCAGTAGCTCTTATATTCCTCTTGTTCAAGTCTTCTTTCTATCAAGTCTTGGTTTGTTTTGGGGGGTATTATGAAGTTGCTGAAGAAGTGGGGGATAACATTTGGGCTATGGATTCAGAACTAAATAATGCATTAGCAGGTCATTAGAACTTATCTAGAGGAGAAAGGCTAAGTGAGGCAATGAGTCTGAGTTTTCAAATTGAAATTTGCATGGCAAAAAAGGAAAAAGGAAAACACATAATTGCTTCAGAGCATATTAAAATGAATTCTGAAATAGTTGAGAAGAGAAATCACATGAATTTAAATTGCTAAGTCTAGAGCATCATCAGACAAATTCCAGACTTTTAACTCTCCAATTTAAAAGAGGAACTTGCAAATGGAATTTTAAAGACACAGGAAACACACACTATGAAAGAAGACAGAACTCATATCACAGCCAATTAGAATCTTTTCATAAACAGTTCAAAAAATTGCTTCTGCATCATATATTCAGTTTAGCTCCATGATTTTACAAAGTCTATCTGCAACAAGGGCAGGCCCCCTCCTCCTCTCATGCTTTCTATATCCTCAGGATGACACATATATAGAGGAGTTACTTGAGGAATTCAAAACGACTAAACTTCCCCATAATTCTAAAAATAGAGGTCAGTTACAAAAAGGAGTAATGTATAACGACAGTTCTCCTACTTTAAAGGGATCGTTACGAACATGTCTGACATATCTGCGGCTTTTTCCTTTGAACGTCATATGTCCAAAATTTACTGAAACATACTCAATTCTACTTGAGAATTCATTTCAGCTTGGCGATTTCCTCCTTTAGAGTGCTCAACCAGGCTGGTTGATTTTCCCCAACGCTCTCAACCGCCTCAGCTTTGATTTCTGTCTTCTGTCGTTTGCTCTGTTTCTTCTTCACTGCTCGCTTGTAGAGTTCGTCCGCGTGTCCGTTGATGATTAGGTCCCTCATAACAGGATTTAATCTGACCCCTGATTTTGGTTCTGTCGCAGGGTCAGTATGGAATTTGGTTGCTAATATCTACGCAATCGACCTTTCTTTCTTACTCATTGATAAATGTGTCATGTTAGTCGAAAACCCTGTTCCACTAGATATTGCTTGATTGGCTTCGTCCATGTCTTCCAAATTTGCAGAGACCACGATTTTTGTTTTCCTTAACTCTACAGGAATCAGAAAGTTGATCCAGTTTGAGACGATGATTTCCCGGAGCAGAATAATGCCCACACATATTTGAAGATCGGTAGTTATTGAGTTTTAATCATGAATTACTGACAATATTACTTGCAGGTACGTTGCTTGGCCAACCTATTTCAAATGATGAGTCTTTGAGTTAGTTATCCAGCGGCGTTCACCTGACATTTTTCGGACGTGAAGCACCTGAACGAGTGACGTGAGTTGATTTTACTAGTCCTCACCTTCCCCCACATGAATTGTTGATTTGACATATTAAACCACATGACATCGGGGCTTTTGGGAAAATGGTTTCAGGCATACCGCTTTTTTCCCCAATGTACCTTTGAGGGCGCCACGCGTCCATGAATAAAACCATAGTAGTTTTCCTCGGCTCGCCTTCGCATAATTAAATTCTGTGCTATTTCACCGCCCGATATGGGTCTCGACCGTTGATTTGGGCCGCCTCGAAATCTAGGGTCCGTTGGATCTTTTTCTTTTGCGCTCCCACTATATTTGTCCACATGCCGCCGTATATGTCTCGGACTTCCAAATCGCGCCATGTCTCTACATCGCTTTAGTCCTCCACTAAATTTGAAATTTGGATTTCAAGTATAATTGTTATGGTGATAACACAACAGATGGGAGCATTGAAAAATACAAAGCTAGATTTGTAGCT